>JBBPTT010000008.1:0-118239 GCA_038094175.1 Boletellus aff. lepidospora
CACCCAAAGCGCTTTCAAGTCGCCGACTCCCTGGCGAGAGTCTAACGGAGTTGGGATGCGCCTACTGCTTTGATAACCGTCCACCAAGGACTTTCCACCCTTTTACTGGCACTGGCAGCCTGGATGGCTAGGGTTGTCCAAGAAATCCAATGCGACGTTTTTCGGTTGACCTACGCGGGACCACTGATAGTAGTAGTATTGAATGCCTTTGCGGTCCCCATTTCCACCTCCGTCTTTGTCGCGTTCATTGAGCACGAGCATCGTTCGACGCTGCAGCTCCCAGGAGAACCCGCATGCACGCCTCTGGTCATGCCGGTCGTGTTGTCCGATGATCATAGGACATCCTCTCGAGCTTCTCAGATACGGAGGCTCACACTACGACAGAGCGTTCGATCACGCCGTGAAGGTCACCCTTCTAATAATCTATTCCGTTGGCACTGCAGAATACCAGCACCAGTAGAGCCTGTTTCCCAACTCCTGTCCGTCTCGGGGTGGCAAATGTTTTGCAGAAGCATGTACCGCTCTTGGTCCGGGGCCAGCCCTACACTTTGGGAATCCCCATCTCAAACCCGGCCAATCTAGCCTGGCTTACCACTATGGAAAGGTGTCCTTGTGGTGTCCCTGACCATGCTCTCTGTCCCCTTGCGAATTTGCGCCGTTGTTCTTGTGGTTCTCGAAGTCGTTTCCACTAGACTCGCTGTTAAACGAGACTACGATGACGCAACAAAAGTAGTGGAGCATGCAAGTCACCGTCGGGTGTGTTCCAGAGGCTTCGTCAAGAGCGCGTCGAGCATTGAATTTACAAGAGCCGACTGGAGAGCTTACATCGGTCCACCCAACTGCGCGAACCCGTTTATCGAGAGAGGGGGGGGGGGACTGGAGCGCTTTGCATCGGGCATTGTCGGACGAGCGTGGGTCATCACCGGTCACCTCCCACTGATTGTTGCCCTGTGGTTCTCGAACCACCTCATGGATCATAGGAACACGTCGTCCTCCAGGCTGGTGTGACGCCCGATCTGGTTGGCCATGTGGTGGCGTCACGCGGGCCGTATCGCTGCTTGCTTATCTACATACGTGAACCATTTCGCCAAAGTGAGTGCAAGATACGGTGGGAATGTCGTAGACCACGACCAGAGCGTCGTCGTAAGCGAGAACGGGGGCGAGGTGAACATCCTACCCGTCGTGGTCACCTCATTCTTACCGTCGGGATCAAGTCCGAGGAAAACCTTTACCGCACCATGCGCTGCCTGCCCTACAAGCTATGTGACCGGCCACAATACTCACGGAGATAACGGTATTTGGGCGTCCATCTTCCCTGCTCCCCAAAAGGCCTGCCGTCCAAAGAATGATGCAACGGATAACACGATTTCGCACCGTGAGACGTCGAGGCTAGTAATGGACCATACGCCCCACTGTTTATCAACTTTAGGAGTAATCTACTCGGTCCATGGCTTGTACCATGGCTTGGTTGACATCAAGACTGCACTGCCCATCTCCACGCCCACATGCGATGATCGATGGTCCCTGCAAAAATTTTCGGGGTTGTGAATTAAATGTTAATTCCGGAGATCCGAGGTCATCTCGACCTACGAAAACCTTGCAGGCTGAAGGTTAAAATAAGTTCAGTGTGCTTGCGCGACGTTGATTGCGCTGGTGTAACGGACCCTGCGGGTGCCTTGCCATGGTCGTCCGCGCAAATGCGCAAATAGTCTGTTGTTGGGTCCTTGAAATTCGTTCGTTCGTCCTCTATGCATCTTCAAGTGTCACTGTGCAATATGTTCCGGGGACATTTCCGCAGAGTGACCGTGCGGGTTTCGGTGCTCTTTTGTCTCCGAACGAAGAGAATCGCACCGTTCGATCTCTGGTTGGGTGTTCGTGAGATGAGCATGTTGCTTCCTGGTCCGCAACACTAGTATTCGGCCGAATCGGGGGCCCACGCCCTACCAACGGATACCATGCAAAGTATCTTGCCATCGGCTCAATGACGACCGAGCCGGGCTAGTGCCGGGCACATGTCACCGAGTGGGCCGTGGACGGTAGGACAATAAGCACAAATTCGAGTCAATGGGACATCTGCTCCAAGCGGTACCGAGGGAAACTAAAACGAACAGGCAAATAGCTGGAACATGGTTGGTGCACGATTCCGCCGATAGCTGGACCCAAGAGAATTTTTAAATACCCGTCCTCGGCGGACCCTGATTTCTGCAGCCCAAGGTTGAGCATGATCTCCATGACTACGCACCAGTTTAAATAGCTGGGAGAGCCAGCCACCTCGGGGAAATCATCTACCAGGGGAATGAGAAATGTGCCTCTGGCAGTCGTGACGTGGAAATCGCCTCCTGCTGTGGCTTTTTTTTTTGGCGACCAATAAAATGAACCAGCTGACGAACAAGCGTGGCACGCTAGCCTCACGGAAGTGTATGTCCGTTCAGGGAGGGATCAGATCCTTGGCATAGATTGACATTCGAGGGTACCCTCATTCAAACTCACTGGAGCAACGAGGGCCACGATTCCCAGGTGATTTATCAAATCTCATCTTGATTAGAGTTTCGTGCAACACAGCGATCGTTACGTCTATTATCCGGTCCCATCCTTTTCTTTCTGGTTGGCGACTGGCACATCACGAGAAACAACAGGGGTAATACCATTTCGCAAGGGCTGCCCAACGCTGGGTTCTGAATTTGCTGTGGCGACCGCAGTAGCTTGTCCCGTCCCCGCGCCGCCTCGCGACATTAGCGAGTTCAACAGGATCGCCAAGCCGCTCATCTGTGTGGATTGAAGCAGCGAAACGTTGATATCCAAGCTCAACATCATGCCATTGGACGTCGACCCCTTGAGTATTGCAGCTGGTTGGGGTTGATCTGGAGGCGGCAGAGATGCTGCTGGAACAGGCACTATTCCAAGCGCATGCAAGGCTGAGAGGGAGGTGACGGGTAGTTGCACTGGTATCGGGCCTGTCGACGGAGTGTAGCTGGGAGCACCAGCAGTGGTCTGGGGCATGACCAGGGGGGAAGAGTAGAACGCAGAGGTGCCCTGGGCCCCGGTACTGTACGGGTGTGTATAGGCATAAGAATACGTGCGGTAGTACTGGGAAGCCGCCCCTTGAGTGTAGTATGTAGGTCGGAATGTTGTTACGGTCGGATGCGCCGAAGTGGCAGTTGACGTAGCCCGTTTTTCGCGCTGTATCGCATCTAGCTCGTTCCTTGCGCTCCGCAACTCAGAGCTAACTGCAGCCGTTTCGGACCTCTCGACTTCGAGGACTGACTGTGTGAGGACATATGCTTGCCCATCGGGGGAGGGGCGCTGTAGCTTTTGTAGAAGCATGCAGGGGTGTGCAAAACGACGTCCACTCACTGTCCCGGCTTTGATTTTGGCGCGGTAGAGTCGGTCCTCGAGTCTCCTGAGCCGTTTGAAGCAGTTCAATGCAAACCGCGTGTCTGGATGTCCCCAAATCAGGATTGACAATGTGGGGTGGCGGCACTCTCTCACCCTCTATTTCCCGCCGGGTTTCGTCGTGCAGGGTCGCCCTTCCTTTTCCTTTTGATCGTTTACGACCCGGAAGCGAGTCCAAGTCCTCGTCTGGCTGCTGGAAGACATGATATGGCAAGAGCCTGTTGACAACATCGGCAGCGTCGACAAAGGGGGAATCCACATCAGGAAGCAGGACGACCGCGTGATCTGCCGCAAGACATGCTGCAAAACTTGAGGGGCGTACATAAGCAGCGTTTGGTTGAGGCGATTCTGTACGCACCCCGCGGCGGTCTGCTGAGTGATCTGGAGTTCCTCCTGTGATCTGTCCCCGGGAGGACTGCTCAAGGTCCCGTGCGGAGGGGTAGATGGCCCAGCGATGGCAGACTGGGAGGAGACGACGGGATTTGGATGGACATGAGCGGGAGACGAGGAGGCGGGCGCGCTGGGGGGCTGCTGGACGGAGAGGAGGGGAAAGCTCTGGACAGAAAACGAGGATTGGGTGGACATTTCCTTGACTCTGTTATGTTTGGTATGCTTTGCGTGGTGACAATCCCCGTGACCGCGTGAACAGCCGCCCACGCCATCCGCGCGTCCGTTTAGGGCTGGCTCTGTGCTTATTGCTACACCCCAGGCCGGAGAAGCAGTACAGACTTTAGCTTTTTCAACCATTCTGCCGCCTGCGTGACCTCCTCAGCGTTGCTGTTCGCGACCCGCTCCAGGTAGTCCCGCGCCAGCGACAGATCTCCACCAGGCGTCACCATCTCGTATCGAGCAACATGGATGCTCGACTTTGCATAGTCTTGCGCGGGGCGCTCTGCAGTGTCGTGTCAGCACACGCCACGACAGCAAACGCATCCACGCACCTTCTGCGCAGCATATCTGCACCACCCTCCGATGAAACGCGGCGGCCTCGGCAGGCTCATCCAGCTCTTCATACAGCCTTGCCAGTTTCAGGTTTATCGTGCTCTCTCGGGCATCGGCTCCCAGCAACGCACGCTTGAGGCATTCCACCGCATCTCTCGCCCTGTCGCGAACGAGATCAGCACGTGTGGTGCATGGTCGGCGATTCCCTTACTGCCCAATCTCTTCGTAGCAAGATGCTTGAGCCTGCCACAGTCGCACGTCGTACGGGCTGAGGGCCAGGAAATCAACCAAACGGGAAAGGCAGCGCCTTGGCATGCACTCACCGAAGAGCTGTGGCCCGTTGATAGTAGTAGAGCGCATACTGGTGCATGCTCAGCAGTTCGTAAGCCTGACCAAGGCCGTACCACGCTCTGTAATCTTTCCTGTTGACGTCTGCAGGCGTCGAATTGGCTTCCGAGTGTCCGTCTTAACGGTACCGCCACCTACCAACCGCGCGTCGGTATGCCTCGATTGCTGCATGCGAGTTCTTCATTTCGACATACTCGTGGCCCATGAGTGTCCAAGCCGAGAGATACGTCCGGTCGAGTTCAGTTGCGCGCCTGAAATACTTGACCGCCTTTTCGTGCTCGGCCCGAAGTGAATAGTGGTTCCCTGGGTTCGTCTCGTCAGCGTATGGTCTCAGTCTAGCTACGAGAGGATCCCATTCACCAACCAGGCAGCACACTTCAGGTCGATCCTTGTCGAGTTCAAGGAACTCATGCGCAAGGCGAGAAAGCTTGACATGGTTCTCCGTTACATAGAGGATGTTGGAATACACATCAATATCATCCACTCTGTAGGGGGCGACTGCGAGAATTTTCTCAAATTGTTTCTCCGCTTGACCAAAGTCTTTGGGCGGCTTCACATAAGCTGACTATGAGACAGGCGGATAAATCCGATTCACTGACCATGTAGGTGATATAGCACGCACGCGCGCAGGCTCATTACCCATGGGCTCCCTCGAAAAAAGTCTTCGCCTAGAAGACGATCACACATCAACAGCTCGTTTTCCGTCGGGCTGTTTAGCTCGTTCATCGTTTTGATTTGGAAAAACTGCACGAGGGGATGACTCGCGGGAAGAGGAAGAAGTGGAAGAAGCGATGACAACTTTAAAGAGAATATCAGTCGCGCCCATGGATGTTGATACGAACTGGTCAACCTCTTCTCCGTCTCCGATGCACCGTCCCAGCAGGGCCCATGCAGACCAGTTCCATGGATACCCACCGATGGACAGGATGGTGCTCTCAATCGCTTCTTCTCGTCTGTTGAGACGCGAGAGGAAAAGACCTTTCCTGTCAAATCGCAGGGATCAAACCGCCGCAGAGTCAAAAGGGGCATAACCCGCACAGGAACAGCAGCCAGGGATCGACGGCATTCTTGACGGCCTCGAGATGATACAGCAAAGATCGGTTGAAAGGTATAGGAGGGTGTCCCCGTATGTCTGGACAGAACAAGGGTGGTAAGCGACGCGACGCCCGCAAGCGTGCCCAGACGCGACTGACTGTAATGCTTGTACCAATCTCTCTCCGTCTTCCTCTCGCTGATCTTCGACCATGTCTCAGTGGGCAACTTTTCGAGAGACTGCCAACTTCACCCACCAAGAATTGGCAGTATACAGATAGAAACTGCGCCTTGGCACTTTGGCAGTTTCGTAGTACGTGCACCGCTCTGCTGAAGTCTTTTGACGTCACATACGACCGGGCTGCAAGCAAAATGGCTTCTTCGGCCAGTTCCACCTGAGCCTCACGGTCCTTGTTCGTCGATGACTCGGTAGATGCTTTGTGGCCACCGGGCACGACAACCGAACCGCCAGCTGGAGCGGGCGAGGTGGCGAACGCAAACGAGGGGCGTGGTGAACGTGTGCGGGGGGGCGTCGAGGTCGAGAATCCGGATTTCGGGCCATCAACGAGCGCGTCTCGTTTGTGCTGTGGTATCGAGAGATAAAGCTCGGCAGACCTGAGGAACGGGGTGTCTTCAATGTTAGGTCTGTACGAGGCGTGGAGCAGAGTACCATTTACTGGCGACGGCGAGGCCTCTTTCTGAGCAGTCCCTGACCGAGTTCCGCAATTCGTGCACGAGCTGCAGATCCATGTCAGGACCGGTGGAGGTGGTTCACGTCCAGCTGCCACGCTCCCTGGGTCACCACTGTTCCCACAAGCTCACTACGGCGCGTCGACAGCGTTTGGACGCGAATTTGCGACTACCTCGTGACCGCCTGTGGGCTCTCCGGCAGCGCTCTCAGTCTCAATACTGTTAGACCCGACGGTGTCCAGCGCTGTTCAGACATGTTCCTCCAAGTCGTCGTAGCCCTCCTTCTTTTGCTGCTGACCAGAGCATATACGGTATTGAACCGCCCCCTGTCAAAGCCGCGAAAGCGCAGAGACGGCGAAACGTGCACGCTGGCAGTCTTCCTCGGCTCAGGTCTTGCCCTCTTTCGATGTTGCCTCCTCACCAGTTCACGTGAAATCTCAGGTGGACATACCAGCGAAGCGCTGACGTTGATATCAGGGCTGGACTTTTCCCGCTACTCTCCACGGATCTACATTGTCAGCGATGGCGACGTGCTGAGCAGAGACAAGGCCATCTCCCTGGAGCGTTCCAAAGCCCCCCCTGACCCCGTCAGCCCGTATCATCTGTTCCTGTGTCCACGTCCTCACGGGTTCTCCAGAGACCGGATGGCCAGCGGGGCTATACGATCTTGGCGATCCCGCGCGCGCGACACGTGCACCAGCCCGTATGGACCGTTCTTCCGACGTTCATGCGCTCCTTGTTGGTTTGCATGCATCGTGTGACTGTGGCGCCACTGCTCGAGGGGGACCCGTTTGCGGATCTGTTGGTGATGAACGGACCCGGAACGTGTGTCACGCTCTGTGCTGCCATCATGGTGAACAAGGTGAGTGCTGGGTGAGCTGCCCTCTGGTGGTCGTGACCACGTTCCAGCTGTTGGGCCTTGCACACCCAACGACGATATATGTGGAATCGTACGCGCGCGTGCGGACGCTCTCACTCTCTGGCCAGATTCTGCACCACATGGTCGACCGGTGTGCCAGCCCACTGCGATCCTGATTGATTTTGCTTACGTGTCGCCAGCTTCCTTGTTCAGTGGCCAACCCTGCGTTCGGGTAGTGGTCGCGAGGCGTGTTACGGATGTCTGGTCTGAGGCGGCGCAGCTCGTACAAATCAGCGCCATGTCAGAGCGGGACCCGAGACGATCGGCGGTCGACGAAGACGGACCCAGCATCCGCGAACCGGAATTCTCAAACGGAACAAGGGCGGGGGCCGATTCGATGTCGAAATTTATGTAACGCTGCTAGCGACGAATGTTCTAGAAACACCGAATGACATACTACCCATCGAGTTTGCCGTAGACCTGCCCGGGGAACAACCGAGATGACTCCACGCACCAACTCTGATCTTTTATTTTATTTTTTCTGGAAACGACCGTCAGGCGTGTTCGACGTCACTTGCGCGTCCAGCGATCTTCGCCACTGTTGCCCCCCCTTCTTTGGGGGCTCGCACTGCGTCCTCGCCCGCCCTCTCGTCTGGTAGGCTCCCAACCACCGCCACCGCCCTCGTGCTTGGAAGGGTTCAGCCGTCTCTCGATCCTTTGTCCTGCGCGCAAGGACGACACGAGGTCCTTGGAAGCGAGACGGAGGTGCATGAAATTGCAGAATCCGCCTCGGTTGCATTCACCGTTTTCGTTTTGTCTGCAACAGGCTTCCCTGAAATCCGTGACAGGGGAGAGTTCTGCGTACAGAGGGCGGCCTTGATGATAGGCAGCGTCGCGTTACGTCAGACGGGAAAGGGGCAGGCGGCGAGTGCATACCTGCATACCACCGATCGTTCAGGTTGTCGACGGCAGCTTGGGCCTCTGTTTCCCATTCATAGCGCGCATACACGTTGCCAATGAGGTGGTCGCCGACGTTGTCGCACACCTGGGCAGAATCAGCGCTGGCCGACGAGAGCAGGGGGGAGACTGCGCACGTGCAACTCGAGCAAGTGTCCAAACTTGGCCAGCTCGCAATACAGGTCCTCGTACACGGCATCGAAGCCCTCTTGTAGTTCCTGTTCGGACAGCTTGCAGACGGGGTCGTGAGCGGGATTGTGGTAGACGTTGGGGAGCAAGATGGTCTGGGAAAAGGGGGGTCTGATGTGCTTCCGCGAGCACCTGTCGCCGTGTCTGCAAGCACCGATCTGGCCGACGTCAGCGTGGGGCGGGAGCGGGCGAGCGAGGCATACCTTGTAGTAAAAGGAGCAATTGACGCGGTCCTGCTCCGTGCCAAAGATGTTCGCCTGGACGGGGATGAGCACGGTCGACGACGGCAGACAGCACGCACCAGATGGGACGCCATCGCGTGAGGACGTGGTCAGCACAGTGGTCGCGTGGGAAAGTTGCTAACCCCGCGGGCCGGCCAGCCACACATGCAAACAAGGCCACGTGCGTTCTGGAATTTCCAGAAATCTTGTGTTGCAGGACAGCACAGCCACATTAATCATCATCGCGGTGTCCATGGTCGTATGCCATCCCTTCCCGATAAGCACCCGCACCCAGCAGCAGGGTCCCGGCGCGCCGACCGTACGGCTCTGTCGCTTTGAGCGTGTGGGCGGAGTGCCTTGCCATGCCCGCGCACGACCCACGTACCGAACAGCCTGGCTGGTCGGTCGGCTGCACTTTCTACTAGGTCTACGACACCCTTCTCCGAGTCGTCCTTGTGGCACCGCAGCTCGACGGACGACGCGTCGTCTGCTGACGTGCAGGGCCGATACCACACACAGCGCCGAAGCTTTCTATCAGAACGTCCGTTCATTTCCATCAGAATACGACTTGCAAGGAAAAATATCATTTTTGAAATTCCTCTTTTAGCCGGCTATGTTTTCGTGCTAGACTCTCCTCAACGATTTTACCTCAAGCTCGCTCGACCGAGCACATCGGGCTCGTGAGCGACGCCCGGTCGCAAAGGAAAGCCGAGGCCCGCCCCAAGGCTTGGTACCGCAGCTTTGCCTTGGCTCATGATAAGAAAAATGAATTACTCACTGGCCGTCCGTTCCCATGAACGCGCACCGCACCCGCATGCCCACGAAGTTTGTCCAAGATTATCGGTCGCCGACGGTGATGCGGCCAGGCCACGGGCGGAAGCAGATTCAGAGTAATTACCCACCCAGATCTGTGCGACATATCGACTCGCCTGCCAGTGCCAAGCGAGACACCGACAGCCGACCATCCCAGCTAGCCGACAACCAGTTCGCTCCCATTTCATGCTTACCTTTTTGGTTGCTCCATCCCCTTGTTCGTTATCGAAGAGAAAGAAGGAGCAAAAAGCTCATCGCTCGTCCAGCCGCGTCCCTTGAGGCAACGTACGCGCGCAGCATCACGAAAAGTCCAAGCATAACTTTCATGAACCATTACCGCAGAATTTCTGGGAATGTTCCCCATTATCTTTCCGGGCCGCGATCTAAAAACGGTCTGAACCTTCTGACTTCTGATTAGGGGACGCTTGAAAAGTACGGCGAACTTGTCATTCCAGCCTGGGTTAGGTGATGGCCGGTCCTTGCTCGGGTCACCCTGCCGGTTTCAAAGCAGCTTGTAACCGACCGTCGGGTGGCTTCACGTAGTGCCTCCTCGCACCGCGCTCTTTACCCCTAGTCGACAGCGACTAGCCGGGTCGCATACCATGACATTCCAGGTCGCATGTGCTGTGGCGTTGTACGTTCGCGGGTGACATTACCACCCAGATGTCGTCCTTCACCCGATCGCCAGTCTGCTGATTGATGTCATTAAATAGGCGTTGCGTTCTTTGGCTATGAAGCCGCGAGCTCATGCGAACATCTCTTTCCGAGGCCAGGCCTCACTGGCAAGTGCAGGCTCATCTTGAACCCGCGTTCACTGACATCCCACGGGTTGGTCAAAGATGGCAGATGCAATTTAGGGCTAGTCTGCGACTGCTTTATAGCTTATCACTCGCCCAACACGACAACACTGATCCCGGATGCTTTCACCCACAAGCGGGTCCACAGCACACAAAATAAGCATTTTTCGACAGTTCGCCAAGCCGTTGCGACAAATGTTGAAAACGACCCGCTCTCCCACGTCCTTATGGTTTCCCTTTCCAATTTTCTGATCTGATGGGAACATCATCCCGGAGTTTCGTCTTTCCACCAGTGTTTTCCTTAACCGACCTTGAATCCGAATTCGTTAGATTGTCCTCCCTCACCCCCGTCTGAACCGGTGATTATGATAGGCGAACTTCATACTCTTCGTTTCCCCAGGGTGCCAAGACAATTGCTGGCACTGTCCCTACAAATATCTACTCCCTTCAAGTCCGGCGCACTCACGTCAATCGCACTCCCCTTTAATTGTATTTTCTATGTCTACCGAGCTCAGGGCCATTCGCAAAAAGCGGACGTCTTCTGACGCTACGTCCCCCAATCCTGCTCCAGAAGGCGATCACCGCAAGCGTCGTCGCAACCGCACTACACAGTCGTGCCTCAACTGCCACACCTCGAAGCGAATGGTATGTCCCTTGGACGGATAGCCGTCGCAATGTTAACCGTCTCTTTTTTAGTGCGACCGAAAGCGTCCTTGCGGCCGCTGTACGCAGTTGGGCCTGGTATGCGATTCTCGATAATGAGCGGCGGTATACTCGCGCTCAACGCTCTCACAGACAGGATTGTGTGTCTATGAAGTCGACGACCCTAGTCAGCGGAGTGATGCTCAAGACGAGAGCTCGCGACTTCGTAAGAGAGTCGCTGAACTGGAAGGCGTTATCCGCGAGGTAGGTTCTGTGCTAAACACCCGAGATAAAGTTTATTTACGCAACGTCAGCTAAAAAACAAACCCCATCCTCGATGGGTGCGATCTGGATCCAGTCCAGGTGAAGAATTTGACAAATGCCATACGAACGCTCGGTCGCGCTCTGTTTCGCAAGATCCTGCTAGGGAAAATCAGTATCCGTCTGATTCATCCCAGGCTTCGAAGAACACGAATGCGGATTCGAATGAGGACTCTCTGAACCAACGAGCCTCGTCTCTACTTGACGGGACTATCTCACCCGACTACTTCTCGTCTCCACCTTCGTTTTCCCCGCCTCCCACGGGGGGTCCAGTACCCCTTTCGGCCTTGTCGTGTTCAACCTACTTTGACCTCCAGTCACCCCCGAGCGCCCCGTCGACCGGTATCGTGACTCCGACGGAGGAGCATCCCCAAATTCAAGTTGCGGTTGCGGGCGACCAGCCGCTGAGCGACGACATTGACCTTGCATCCCTCTTTGACATGTCATACCCCAATATCCTGCCGTGCGATGAGAACACGGGACAAGTTGGGCGCATGCTCCGGGCCAACACCCATGGCCAGCTCGTTGATCCCCATTCGATCAAGTATGATCACGGCCAATTCCTGGGCGGACATTGCGGCTGCCTCAACGAAGTCGCAAGCTACAATGTGGTGCTCGAACTATCCCTCCGCCTGCGCAGGGCTGCAGATATTCTCGGCCATTCTGCTAGCCATCGGTTCAGCAGCGGGTGTCCGCTCAACCAAAAGGTAGCAAATATGGATGCTTTCGCAGCGTCAGTCGCCTCCTTTCCACTCTTTCTCGCAACGCGACTAAATAATATGGCAGAACCACTCTTGGGAACGTGACCGTTTCTCCCAACGACTTTGAATCGGTGCAATGGCATTCTCGGCCCAATGCAGCGCCGAGCGGGCCTATCGCCCCGACTTTCACCCCAAACAATTATATCCCACCCCTCCGCGAGCCCGCTATATCCCCGCATCCACTTCATGACGTTCGATCATGGAACGTCGTATCATGTGCTCCAGACCCTGCTCCTGCTTCGTGCGACGAGTCTTTCATGACCTGGGAACCGTCACGCCGGGGCTAAATTATACCCATATTTGCTGTATGTTGCAGTCCGAGATCGTCTTTCCTGTAGCCCTCTCTATTTCTATCTCTATTTCTGCCCGGTCGCCGAGAGTTAGATAGTCGAATCGCATTTTGTATACCACGGATGTATACTACGACCACTCTCGACCTGCATGTTGATTTGGGAGCCGTGCGAGGCAACGCTCCACGATTGATTTCTGGGTGATGGCGAGGTTGACGTGATCGCCCAGGAAGGCAGGTAGTGTTGATCCCGCACAGCCTACGCGCCCAGGGTCGGACCTGCTCCGAGTCGTCCGCCCATGGCCCACGATTGCCCACGATTGAGGACCCTCGGGCGCGTCCGCGGACGTCGAGTTCTGCTGCCAACGGTTCCGCTCGACGCGAGGCGAGGCGCGTAGGCGGCTGCCACGCCCTTGTACTTGGTCCTAGCGACGCCGCCGACGCTCGCACGCCTTGATTGTCCCTAACGACATCCACAAATTTCAATCGTGATCGACGTACCGCGCCCAGCTAATTACAGGTTCCACCCGTTCGCCTGCGGGTTTGGACTTGCCCAGCCCTGCTGAGTCCCCCACGCGCCCGTGCTCGGGCTCGTGTTCCCTCCCCAGGCATTCTGAGCAGGGCTGGTCCCCCATCCTGAATTTGCCGTCGGCGTGCCGCCCCAAATGCCACTGGTCCCACCGCTATTTTGCCCTGGGCTCGACCCGCCCCAGCCGGCACCACTACCCCACCCGCCGCCCGCCGGGCTAGCATACCCCGCAGCGGAGGCGGCCTGGTTTCCCCACGTCGTCGGTTGGCCCCATCCAGCCCCTGCTCCATTCACCGTCGAGTCCATCTCCCCTGACACATCCATGTCCGAAGGCGCTTTAAGACCGAGGATCAGGTTCGCCAGCTTTGTCTGTAGTTCTGCGAGACCCTATTCCGTGTCACAATAGGGCTCATTGGCCTGGCTGTCGCCGCTCACATACCTTCATGATCACCTCCTGGGGGCCCAAGCTCCCGTCCGTTTCAACCTCGATGTAGAATTTCCGCGCTTTTGCATTAAAGTCGAACGCTTCGTCGTCCCTTGGTGCTTCTTCCTCCTTTGCATTGTCGCCTACGGGCCACTCGGCGCGCGAATCGGATTCGTGCCAGTACGTCGTATGCCTCAACTTGTTATAAGGGTCGTATTCAAAAGCGACTGCAGAGCATGGCGACCATTTTGCGTGTTCTTTCGCTATGCCCTGCCACCGAGTAAGACGCTCGTTCGGCACCATGCCGATCGACGCGCGCACCTTTTTTGCCACGCAACGTAGACGCAGTTCCTGTCCCTTGCGAATCTTGCAAATTAAAACGGGAGACACCGACGGGTCATCTGGCAAGACAGGGTCACGACAAGGGCCCGCTGAATAGGTTTTTTTTGAGCGACGCACTCTTTCCGACCGGGTGACCAAAGGTCTCTCCTCGTTTCGTGAGCTCTTCGCCATCCGTGATGACATCCGACGAGCCGGCGTTCGACGCAAAGTCAACCACCTCAAGGTGGTTGCTCGTGACTTCCATCGTTCGGTTGTCGTTGCACACGACGTCGAGCCTCAGTTCGATCGCACAATATCTGCATCCTGCCAGACAGGCGCAGTCCTGGGCGTCCCAAAACGTCCGTCACGACAAACCGCGCTCCCGACTCGGTGGGGTGTGGGACGTACTCGGGTGTAGCGCATGCCCTCGTCGCAATTCGCGCTGTTCAGCGGAATCATGCCGAGTCGGTGCGCAATGAACTCGTCCGGCAACACCGTCGTGTTGGAGTGAATCTCTACCATGTCGATGGCTGGGCCCCAGAGGTCAGCTTCGCATCCCGGGCCGCGGTGCACACGCACCGACCGTCGGTATGTCTGCGATGACGACTCTCCGGATCGAGTTTGCGAACCTGGTAGAGGTGAATGCGAACGGCAGCGTTGACGTGGGTCGTGCACGTACGCGAGGTCGACATTCTCCAGCACAAAGTTGACCCGGTCTTTCTTGAGATCGCGTATGCGCACGACGGGCTCCGTGTCTTCGAGCGCTTGCATGGCGAGACTGTGCCAACAACACGACCACTACAACAGCGTGACCAAGCTAACAGCGAGGACCCCGAACACCGCCTCCTCACAGCTTTGGCGCTGCCGCCTCATCGCACACGCGCACGATCGCCTTTCCCCACGTCTCTCGCCGCTCCAGCGCGCCCAGGCCGTCCATCGCGTCGACGAACGGGTACACCGTTGCGTAGGTAACTGGCTTAATTTTGCCTGACGAGAACAAGCTGGTCAAGCACGGAGCCATCAGTCACCAAGGATACGCAGTGATGGGCGAATCACGAACCTCAGTAGTTCCTTCCACACGACCGGGATCCTTGAGGGCTCCTTGTCTAGGAAATGATCGATAAGGGACTGGAGCTCGTCGGTCGTCACCTCGCTGCGCACCTGTATACAGCCCCCAGTGGAGTCCCATGATGCTGATGTTCTTCAGCAAGACCAGGTTCAGGGGCAGCTGGCGGTTGTCATGAGCACACCCAAGAGACATGGACACGGAGATGATGTTACTTTCTCAATCGAGCCTGTGGCAAACCCGATCACCAACGCCCTGCCTTTGAATGCGATGCACTTCAACGAGTCTGAGACGCCGTCAAACGCTGATCGCAGAAAAGACGGCGAGCGTGCTCGCCTTGTATCCGGCCCACGGGGTCGAACACGACGTCGACGCCCCTACCCCCAGTGATCTCCAGCACTTGCTTCTGCCAGTCGGGGCTCGTGTAGTCGACAACGTGGTCTGCGCCGCCGTACTGCTTGCATATGTCAAGTTTGGCCCGTGAGCCGGCCGCAGCGACCACGTTGGCCCCCAAGGCTGAGCATCGTGAGCGGGTGAGCCTCGCCAAGTGCGATGAGACCGGCACCTTTAGCCAGCTGCACCGCAGCGATCCCAACTCCGCCAGCTGCAGCGTTCACGAGGATGGTCTCGCCTAGAACATGATATCATTCCGAGTCAGCCGCTGCTTTACCTGACGCGCACGCTCTCCTTGACCTGGCTGTAATTCTGCCCGGCCCACAAGGGCCTCGTAGCTCGTCGGCCAGGTAATGAACAGGCCTACGGCGTCGTTCCTCAGATGGGTTAGCGAGCGAGTGGCGAGACGCCGCACCTGCCCCCTGGTCGAACGTGAGGTTGGCTGGGAGCAGCACGACCGATTTCCACCTGACAGCGATGCGGTCTGCGAGTGCGCCCTGTGCGCTACCAAACACCCTGTCTCCGGGTTTGAACGGGCAACTCTTTGGGATCCGGGAGCCGTGCGCAATCTTGCCGGCGAACTCTGCGCCCAACACGAACGGAAAGGGCGGCTTCACCTGATATCTTCCCTGCGCTTGTAGGATCTGTCGGCGGCGCGGGTGAGCCCAGTGCGCGTGCGTGTGCGGCTCCGTGCTTACGTCGAAAAAGTTGAGCCCAGCGGAGTGCACGTCCACGAGGACATCGTCTGGACCGGCCACTGGCTCTGGTGCGTCGTGCACGAGGGCAAGCCTGGAAGGATGCGTCCATTCCTTGACCACGTAGGCTCTCATGGCGGCGAGAACGCTCGTCGAGACGAACTGGATTTCAGAGTGCCGCGACGACCCTTGCCGCTCTTGCAATGGGCCGAGCGGCGGGGTCCAGGTACCCGGCCGGAAGTTCCCTCCGTGCCAAGCACAGCAACTCCAAGTAAATTTATTTCCCGCGAATGCCGACCTCCGCATTTACGAGCGCCGCTTAAACCCGGACGGACCCGCTCGTCCCGGCAGCTCGCGACATGAGATGCTGTCAGACTATGCTAGTGTAAATACAAATATGATGCTTCTACTACATGACGAGTGTGTCCTCTGCTCATGCGAATCCAAAGCCCTCTCCGCCTTCGTTGATCGCTAGCAGCAGCTGCTGTCGCAGCATCTCGTAGGAGGAATATTGCGGCAAATCAATCTGATTGAAACCTGTTCTCGTCGACATCAGCAACCGGTCTCCCGCTGTCGGCAAACGTGCTCACATGTGTGCGCCTGTGGGAGCCGATCCGGATCACCGTAGGCACGGTGAATCGAGAATCTCTGTACTCCTTGCACCCCCTGCAGATCGACGAAGCCATTGAGAGGCACACGCGATGTGCCGGTCGCAAAGCTCAACACCTTGGCCCTCTCTTCGCGGTTGAACGACTTGAGCGCTCGCCACCACCAAACGATCACAGGGTCCGAGCCCGTGTATCCGTTGTATTCCGTCGCGGCTCTCCACTCGTCAACATCAATGTCAGGCGTCCCTGAAATAAGTAACTCAAGCTCTTGTTCGTTGAACTACAAGCGAATGAGGGTCCTGTCGCGTGCGAATCATGTCACGACTTACGATAGTGATGAGGTCCTTCGGAATGATCTCGTGGAACCCAGCGACAAGATTCTCAATCTGCTCGCTAATGGACGAGTACAGCCGGAAATTGGCCGAGAGTTGCACAAACTCCCGCTTGTTTTCCTGTGTAACAGAGATGGATTCACCTCCTGGCTTCAGCGGGAAAATGCGGTTTCTTCCAAACTGTGAGGGTAGACGGAAAGCATGAAGTGGCACCATACAATGGATCGAAACTAGCGACAAACCTCGTCCGCTTCGACGCTGAACGTCAACTCCAGCAGTGTGGGATCATTTTCCAGAATCCAGCAGAGTGAGTTGTAGTACTCTGGATCAACCCACTCGACGTCTCGATAATCGACTTGCTTGCCAAGGAATTGTCGATACAGACTCTTTGCAAAGTAAGCGTCCAGGAGCCGTCCGTCGTAGATGGCTTTGCCGATAACCCGGCCGACAAACTTGAAGAATGACAGGTGCTCCGGATTGACCCAAGAATTCTTGTTTGGTTGATATGTCAATCTGTCGGCAGCGCATGGCTGGAAGAGTGCGTTGTTGGGATCAAACATCTGGCGCGCAAGAATCTGGAACCATTCCCTCGTGACACCACCGGCGTCAACGCCTTCCTCATCGTAAAATCGGATGCTTAGTTTGCCATATTTGATTTGGTCGCCAGTCTTGCGTTGGAGGTAATGAAAACTGTCCTCGAATACGCGTGCACGGCGAACGTTGAGCTGAAGCGTATTGTAGTGTTCGCGGGATGCAGGGCGACGGTGAAGCTGTTGTGTGAAATAATTTCGCTTGTTGTCAAAGTCCAAGACGCGCGGGTTATGGACCAAGAGCGAAAACGATCCGCTCATCAGCGAGGGATTGTTGCGTACCATTACGTTGAGGATCTTTCTGTGAGCATCGGTGAACGTGACGAAAAGATCTTCCATCGACTCTTTGGCGGTCGCGGGCGACCTTGGTGATGCAGACGCCCTCAATGCCCTCGTTATACTTCCGGCAGTTGACTTGGGACCAACGTACTTGCACACTACCATCAAAGCTTCGATCAGCGGCAGCAGAACAGTGGCAACGTGCTCCATATCAGACTGGGCTTCAATGGTAGCGAGACAATCACCGAGTCGCCGCCAAAGTGGTGTGAAGCGGAATGATTCATAGATATTCTGTACCTTATCGGCGTCTTGGCTCTTGCGAGCTTCATCTGTCAGAGGCCCCACCGAGCGAGGGGTGTACATGTAGTCCAACGTCTTCAGAATGCGTAAAAGCTTTGTTTGATCGGACGAGGGGGAAGAGAACTTCGATGCGATAGAGGAAGCGAGGATATCTTGAGTAGGATTTTGCAAAGACGCCCAGAGGTGGTTGAGGTCGGTGAGAACATTCTGGCCACAGTCTTGTGCTTTGGTTTTCAACTCTTGTGCGATCACATCTCGCGCGTCGGGAATGTGTGACAAGTTTTGAATGAGGGTCAATGATTGTTGGAACGTCCGCGCAGAGCACTCGCCGATCGTCAGAATGTTGACGATGAGGCGTAGCACCGAGTGCGGTATCTGGGGTGGACTAGCCAGCAATATTCGCTCGTCGGACTGCTCGCCGCCAACGTTCTCGTTCTTGTTCTGGTCTCCTTCAAGCCCCGCCGTAGTGCTGAGCTCTTGGAGTCCGGGTGTATCTGGAACAGCAGAAAGCGGTGGCGCAGATGATAGGCCAGAAGCTGGGTCACTAGGGTTCGCTGGTGATGCTGTCGGCATGGAATCCTTTTCCGACTTCAAGCTCGCCAACGGCTTGGTGACGGTGGACAATAATGAAACGACCGAATCCATGATAGATGATGTTTTGAGCAGGGATTGTCTGTCAAGCAAACCAAGGAGGAGAACAATAGGATAGTGAGTTTGAGGTGCCTGTTTCTCCTTCCCTTTGCCCTTCTTGATGTTCACTTTCTTGAGTCCGGCAGGTAGTTCGTGCTCGCTCAAGAAGAAGAGGGACGACAACTCGTTTGCGCTGACTACAAATGCCAGTGCTTCAAGGCAACGCTGAGCAACCAGGTCTGGGACAGATTCATTCTGGAGATTGGCGAGAGTCGTGGAATTGCTGTAGTCAGCTGCCTTTTGTTTACCGTGAGCCTTGGGAGTTTGCTGACTGGGCGTTTTGGGGGTGCGAGTAGACATCTGGGCGAAGCTTTTGTCGACGGCGGTGAGGTCGCCTGGTCCACTCTGTAGTATACTAAGAAGAAGATTGAAAAGCTCCATTCTGGTTTTTCCATTCTCGCAGATGTTGACCAGCACCTTGAAAAGGAGGTTCTTCTTCAAGACCTGAGGGAAGAATAGGAGACGAACAAGAGTGGCGACCCCAGTTTTATCGAGAAGCTGAATAGCATCTCTAGTTACGGGAGTTTTACGAGGCGGGACGGGCCGTGAAGTAGCCCTGCGAGCAGCATGCGTTGCAAATGTGAACCTGCGTGAATTCTGAGCCTCCTCGTGATATGCGCCTGCTTCTGCGACCATGTAGGATGGTAACGTCTGAAGAAGCCCTTCATCAGAGTCCAAGAGAACGACTTGTCGGAGGTGTGGATCGAGACTCGCTATGAAGCTAGCTGGGTCAATGTCGGCTGCACCTCCAGGCGAGGCGTTATCATTTACTGTCGCTGGACGGGCCTGTCTCGTTTGTTCCAACCTTTCTTGTTGAATAAGCTCCGCGCGAATTTCAGGGGGTAAAGCATCGAGGAATTCCGGGCTAATTTGAGAGTCGGCAGGTCGCTCTATTCTCGCAGCGCGCTGGTCACGAACATGTTGGTTGATGACTTCCTCTCGTATGTCGTCTGGCAATGCCTCCAAGAAAGTTGGGTCGATACCCATGTCGGTGATGTCGACCTCGTTGCCATGAATCATGACAGTTAACCTCTCCTGAACTTGGGAAGTCTCCGCTACCTCTGCCTGGGAAGAAGTAGCCACTGGGTCAGATGGAAGTACATCGCGCATCTCAACGTCACTGGTGGTAGAGTCTGTCACGGGTGTTTGTTCTTGAGCAGGAGTGGCAGGAGGCTCCGGTGAGGCTGTGGCTCTGTCATCCTTTGGCTGTGCATCTGTGGTTGCAGTGGCCTTAGCTTCCTCAGCTGCCGCTTTTTCTGCCTCCTCCGCCGCCTTTGCCAGCGCTTGCTGTCGTTGTTCTTCCTCTTTTGCCTTTGCTGAAATCGCAGCAGGCAACAACCCAAGTACGACGTGGTTCCCTAGCCGGTTGGCTCGTTCAGATATGTGTTTGCCATTAATAGTTTTGGCTTCCTCGGTCCATCGTTGCACCGTGAAAAGCGGATCAAGACCGCGGGAGTCGGGATGGTTTTCGCTTTGTCGGGGGACGCGTTCTACTCTAGCACCAGAGGGTACGCCTGCGAGTCTCTGCAAATGGATCATGCCCTGTTCCATGCCGGCTAGCGCGGCAGGAGCTACGTCGACACGAATTGTCTCGCGGGCACCACCGGCACGATTTACAATATGCTGGAAAACTTGAACGGCATCTCCCCCTATAATATCTTCAATCGACTGGATGAGCTCGGTTTGGAGGTTGTTCCCGTTTCCCCGTTGCTGACGCCGAGATCCACGAGAGAGTGCCGTGGATGTGCGATTGTTGCCCACTGATGCATCCAAAAGAAGAGGGTGAACTGTCGCCTCGCTTGGGGCGGATGGTATGTTCCGAGTTCGGCCAAAAACTTGAACATCATTGGTGCCTGCACGAAATCATGTACATCTCTTACACGAAGTTCGCGCAACTGGGGGCCACTTACCACCTCGTCGGCGGGATATGAATGGATTTACGTCCCTTCCCTGCACCTCAATTCCATCGACATCGAAAGGTTCTGAATAGGTGAATACGTCGTCGTCAGCACCGCCCATGGGAGCAACATCCCGGACATCAACAACGCCCACATCGGCTCGGAACCTGGCCAGGAGTCAGCCACACAACATATAATTCGAACGCAACAGTCGTACTCTTCCTCGTCAGACATGTCCGGCTCATCATCTTGCTCAGCATGGATGACATTGACGTGCTCTGCACTAAGAATCAATACCAAGGAGGATGGAAGCGAGAGGGTTGGACTGACCTCCTCCCCCTTCATCTTCGTCACCTTCGTCGCCATTTTCATCTTCTGCATCCCCTTCATCGCCCACATCCTTCATGGTATCGGCAGGTCAAATCAATGTCCAGCGAACAGTATATGGCCAGACAAACCTGCCACATCATGTCTTCATCAAGAACTTGATCGGTGCCGGTGACTGCAGCTATATCGCCTTCTCCATCTTCATCATTCTCGATCAAATCTGCTTCTTCGTAGTCTTCATCTTCATCCCGCCATCCATCGCCATGAGATTCATCTTCATCTTCTCCTTCCTCTTCTTCTGCAGCAACTCCCTCGGAGTTGGATGTTGCTTCGCTGTCGGTTTCATCCCCATACTCCATGTCAACGTCTTCTTCCTCGTCCTCCTCCCCTTCATCCATTTCGTCATCTTGGGTATAGTTGACATCCTCCATCTCCTGATTTAAATATAGTTAATCTTTAAACATGGTCGAGAACACTAATACTTACACCACCAAACCTACGCCGAAAACATCAGGTAAGAAATTTCATGGAAGAAATTTCAATGACAGGCACCCACATTCCAAGAGCTGAATGACGATATAAATCAGGTGTTTCTTCACGCTCAACACCTTCAGCATCGATATCCTCCTCTTCTTCGTCCTCTGAAATCGATCCTGCACTCTGTACCTTTCCGTCTGTACCATCTTTAGACTTCTCCGATGCTCGGCTCATTTTGATTGCGATACGAGTCCTAAGGATTCTACCGTCAATGTAATCCCCTACCCAAAAAGATGAAAGCTTGCAAGTTCTCTAGTGGCCGAAGAACAGATGCAACCAGGTTGCGAACATTTGGAAAGTTCAAGTCCACTTCGCCCAGGGCATTGGTCAATATCGCGACAAAATTCTTTTCTAGCATGATCTTCGCAATGTGTGTTGTGCTTTCTTCCAGTGGCTTTCTGGATGCATTTGTGCTGAAACGCACAGTCAACAGACGATTACACAGGTCTGTCAGTGCGAGTAAGCGACCATATCTGCCATCCATACTTTCGGGGGGCGACATTTCCTTGATGGTTCTACTGATAGCATCAAGGGCAAATTTACGGATTGAAACCAGGTCCGCGGGAACCTCCTTTGTTTCGGCGCCCGGAGAACAATCGACACAAAGAGCGACAAGAACCGACATAGCCCAAGTGCACAAGTGCAACCTGGCCTTGGCATCGGGTTGGGTGGCAATCGTACCATATGTGACAAGCTCGGAAAGGAAAAATTGAAGAACCGCTGTCCTGTACTTCCCATCTTTCGATGGTGTCTGTTGCCGTTGCTTCTTGGGGTTATGCGATAAAAATGCAAGCTTGCACGCATCGTAAGAGAATAAGAGTTCAGAAAGGCACTGCATGAGGAAGCAGCAGTGAGCATAACGTTCTTGCTCGGTCAGGGTGTCGCAGGTTGTCTGGGTACTTGTTTGCCCGGTGGACGGTACTGGAGTTGACTGTTGTTTGTTTGACTGAGGCACCGTATCTGCGGAACTTTCAGCAGGTTTGTAGGTTTTCATCAGTTCGTTTATGAGAAAGTGAACCACCGATTCCAGTGCTTCATTAGATGGCGCGTGAGGAACGTCAGTGGGCGAATCGACCTGCATATCCAATTGCTTCAGACTTTCTTGATTAGACGCTATGGAATCCTCTGCGACGTCTGGCTTTAAACAGATATGGTGGATGGCAGAATAGGGTTGCTGTAACTGACAAATCGATTGAATAATTTCGATAAAGGTTTCTGGGTTGCGCAACGCGACTGCACTACAGTTGCGAACGAAGCCGGAGACATCGACAATTCTCGTGCGAGGTTGAGAAAGGAAGCGCTTGATTTCCTGGCGCATAGTGCCTTGCAAAGTGTGTAAGTCCTCCGCAACATGACGGAGAATGATGGCGATATAGGAATAACTGCCGGCACCCCCGTGAACCTTTAGATGCTTGAAGACAAGGATAATTCCGTCTCGTTTGACAAACCTGGACGCAACATTGTGGTCGCGCGAAAGAATGACTAGAAGACGCAAAGTTGCTAGGAACTCGTCACGAGGTAAGTTGGGCAGTGCAAGTAAGCGGATGCAAAAATCGAATATGATCGACCGCGCGTCTGAGTACGGAGGCCCGAGCTTAAGGTCTTGTGGAACGATAGGATCCCCTTCCTTCGGAAGAATGATAGGAACAGGCTGATCGCCAATGTTAAGTAAAGCTTCTGTGACAAGGAGATGGGAGGCAAGCCATTTTGGCGTGTTGTGATCTGGTTCCATCGTAGATGAATTTGAAAGGAGCAATGCAAGAAGGCAATCCATGAGGTTGCGGCCGATGCTTGGTTCGAGCGTGGGGCACTCCGATAGTACGAGGGCTAGCAATCTGCACCTCGTTGCGAGGGGCTCTTCTTGGACATCCAGTGCGCCAGGCGAGTATTCTTTAATGTCGTCGATCAAGGAGCGAATAGACAAATCCTGTAAATCCGGAGAGGGGCGCAAGAAAGCTTTGTGAACCTCAAATATTAGCGATGGATGCTCGTCAACCAGTAACAGTGCTTGTCGAGTCAAGCCTGCCTTTATCGGCTCACGGGTCACGTTCAATTCATGGCGCAACTCTTCCAAACCTTTCCCATCTTCTGAAGGAATAGGCGCGGCCGGAACTTCGGGCGGAACGGATGATGCAACTTCCTCAGATTCCATTTCTTCGTCCCGAGTAGTAGATTCGTCCGCGTCCTCGCCAGTGGATTCGACTGATTGCTCGTGGCTTCCCTCGGCTTCATTTTGTCGCGAGTCAGACTCTGGTTCCGGATCTGGGGGAAGAAGGAAGGGATGCGAGAGGAGTAGATCAGTAGCTGCGGTGATGTTGTTGTGGGTCCGTGCTAAAGCGCGCTCGGCAGCAGACCGAGGGAAACCCATCTCTGTTAACTGATGAATACGACCCTCGTCTGGTCCAGCATTACGCATGTGCAGGCCAGCAGCAATCCCGATGGCAGAGCCCGCGCCAGGAATACCGTCTCCCGGAGGTTCTCCTTTGAGCTCCTCGTTTTCTGCAGCAGTAAGTTCAAGGACAAGTTGGATCACAGATTTGACCAACGTCAGAGGGGCGGAGCGGAGCCACGAGGACTCCCATATTCTTTGAAGAACAGGGACGCTCGCAAGACGCAGGCGGACGAGAAAATGGTGAGGTTCGAAGTAGTCGGCATCCGTGTCTTTTTTGTCACGGGTCATGACCAAAATGGTCTGCCCAGATTCGAAGAGGGCTTTAGAGGAAATAAGAGGATAAAGAAGGTGGAGAGCAACTTTTAATCCCCCCTGCGCGTGCACTAGTTCCTGCACCATCAGTTCGGATCGCTCTTCTATCCTCACGCTTGAGACATTTTCGATAGAATCCAAAAAGTCCGAACATATGCCAAATATCGTCTCCAAGCCCTCAGCACGTTGAAAAGAAAGAAGCAGGACCGTGTGTAGTGTGTTTTGCATCGTCCGTTCTAATAAACTCATTAGAACTAATCCCACAAACGGTCCGTTGAAGTTGCTCACCGTCCACCAGTAACATAGACATCAAGCCAAGCATGACGCTATAGTAATCAAGACGGTATAGTTTATCGCCTGCAACCACCGGTCAACGATCACCTCAAACGACTACTGCACAAATTTCTCACCAACAATCCCTGCCTTGAGGTGACTAATCATAACATTCGCAATCACGTCAGAGGCACTCAAGATCTGCTTCTTTTGCACAGAGTCAGGGTTTCTTCTAGCGTAGAACAGTTTGACAATCGCTGTTGGAGCAGAGATGAGGGGATATCAGGCAGTTTACGGGTGATGGGTACAAACACTGGAAAAATGGCGCAAGTGCACTTGGAAGGCCGTGAGTGAGGTGTTTGAGTGCCTTGGCGTTCTTATCTATGGGGGTTTCCTTCTTCAAAGGTAACACAGACGTTGGTGGGGACCTGAATCCCGAGGATTCCACCGCAACACCATTGGCAACAACACCAAGAGCTGCTGGTTCAGGCAGGGAAATGGAAATATGGCTAGGCGACCTCTCAAGTGGGGATCCGTGCCCGCTGATCCCAAGTTCGATTCCCTTAGAAGCAATGTGGGCCTTGAAAAGAATGTTTTCCCAGATCGATGCACGATGCAAAGCACCCATGTCCAGCACCACTTTGGGTGGATCTGACATCAGAGTCTGCAGCAGGCCCACCGCGGACCGCCCATGGGCATAGCCAGTCGTGGAAAAAACGTCCGCCATCAAAGTGACACGGATGTGCAACGCTACTATATCCCGGAAGCGTTGGTTGACCTTGGTCAACTGATCGTCTGTCACTTCCAACATTGGAGCGAGCTTTGATTCAGGCGGAAGCTCTTTCCAGAATTCCTCCGTCTCCGCAAGCGAGGTACCAACGAGCTTCGACAGGTAGAAAAGTGTTTCATTAGGACCGATCTCGGCCATGGTCCGGATGGCTTGAACGATAGAATCGGATGAAACGCTATTAGCATAGTCATATGGAAGGCAAGGAAGACCGGTGAGTCTTCCAATTTGGTCCAACCCATCTGCATTCCGGATGAAATCTTTGCAATGTTGAGGGTGTTGGAAGAGCCCTTCGAGGAACTAGTGACCTGCCGTTAACGAACTTGCACCACAGCGAAGGAGCAGTGCTCACCCTACATATCACGTCGATAAACATAACTACATCGTTGTCGTGGTCCCTCTGCGTAACAGTGTCCTCGCTAGATGTCTCGCCATGGATGTCGGATGTCAACCCTGAACTGGTATCCAATTCCTTTGCCTCAGGTTCAACGTCTTGCATAGACGCCCCGGTCTCCTCAGAAGGCTGAACGGACAACAGTCCGTACCACTCTTTCTTGTCCTCTGGGATCACAAAAGCGTTTCCTAAATCCTCGATCTTGCTGAAGACAGTTTTTAGAGCATCAAACACTGGTGACTTGAGGGAAGGGTGATGGCGAATGAGCTCGTCAATTGATGTACCTATGAGAACTGCGTTCTCTTTGTCACGGAGAACCTTGAGATGCCGCTCAGACGTAAATATCGAAAATATGCCAGGAATAATGCTAGGGCGAGCTGAAAGCTGGTCCTGGCCGGCCTGGTTTAGACACAACGCTCCGATAGCATTCGGAATGGCTTGGATAACCTAGATGGGAGATCAATCAGCAAGAACTAAGAAGTGACACAAAGAACCTACTTCAATTACTGGTTCTACACCAGTTTCAATGGCCTGGTAAAAAACTTCAGGCAGCCCTTTCTCCTGAATGGTGGGCAGAGATGTTGGCTCGTTATGGACAAACGTTGCCATGATATTCATCGCTTGGGACATCATTACCTCCTAGCCCTCTGTCACAAGTAGGTTAGACATACCAAGTGGGAGGACACTCGATCCAAATAGGCCTCGATATTCTATGATCTTCTTGATGGACTGCAGCAACGTCGAATCAATCAACCCCCGAAGACCCTCAGAAGTCCCGGTTGACTGCATCATGCGGTGTATCGATCTCAGTGTATGTTTAAGAATAGCAACGCGAGCAACGGGTAGTTCGCCCCACAAACCAAAGACGTCACGAGAGCGGGCTTCGTTTCCATACATCGTTAGATCGAAGTCAATTTCATGCTAGAAAAATGATGGTATTATGCCTGCGAGACTTGGACACGGGAATTGCTCTCACCTGAATTCTTTCCACGAGAACGTCCACCCCCCTTGCATTCGAGAAAAGCTGAAATGCGTTCGCATATCCATAAAGAACGTTGTCCACCAATTGCATTGCCTTGGAGACCATCTGAAGTCGCTGAGCAAGCTTGTTCTCGATTATTTGGACCAGTAATGGGACCAAGCCAGCTCCGACGATCATGTTGCCTCCGCCTGCATGCTGTGCGAGATATGTAACGAACCCCAGCAACGCGTCGATAAAGGAGTTTGGAAGTTTGGATTCGGGATTGTTGGCATCCAGGATGGTCTTGCGAAGAAGGGACATCAAAATACCGTGATTGACACCTGCATTGATGGCCCCCAAAACCTCTTGAATGCGACCTCTATATCTCGCGATTGAATCAAGGGCAGCGATAGCAGCTGTTTGCACAGAAGTGGAAATCCCATGATCGAGCTGTAGTAGCTCAGCGATATGGGTTGTAAGATCAGGTTCATAAAGGAAGAGCGAAGATGCGGCTTGATTTTCGTTGTGAGTGTGGCCGTAGATAGCAATAGCCAAAAGTCGAACGACAAGAAGTTTCTCCCGGATGACTTCATTTCCCGTCACTAAGGCCTTTGCAACGCGCATGCGACAAAGCAACTCGTATTTATCGTCAGCAGAAAGAGGGTGCACTTCAAGGACATCAGCCAGAATTTCCATGACATCCTTCTTCTTCAAAGTTTCTTCGTCAACGTGGACGTTTGTGGAACCAGGGGAGAGCGATAGTTTGCGAGGGGTTGCAGGAGGTTCATCGCCGCTTTCGGGTTTCTGTTCCTTCTCCCTGTGATCAGTTTTGTAGTAAACGAAACTTACATCCCGGGCTTCACCAGGGAGAACGTCGACCTGAGGTACCCCACTTGGACTCGCAAGATCCAATAGGCTTATACCATGCTCACGCAAATTGGGCCATCGTTTTGATAAGGAGAGCAAGCGTGGGGTGGAAATACTAAGCGCGGCCGAAACAGCAGGCTGGGCGGAATACTGCTGCGCCGGGCGCAACAAAAGATTCAACGCCAGGATCAAAACATCCAAATCGGATGTCAAAAGCAAGCTCATCAACCGCTGCCACCGCAAGAATGGAAAGTGAGCTCATGACAGCCGAAGTGAAATAGCTCGCGTACATCATAGGAGCTGAAGGTCTTGCGGTTGGTTGAGTTCTCGAGGAGTAATCGCTCAAACCTAAGGATAGCAGAGATGGTCTTCTTCGTTGCGGGAGTGAAGACGTTAAGCTGGATCTTATCAATGTCATAGTCACGGATAGCTTCCTCGAGAATTGCATCGAATTTGTCCAGAACTTTGATCCAGCAATTGAGGTCAGATCGGGGCCACTTCCAAGATTCGATGCTAGCGAGGACATCAGCAACATCGTCGTTTGGGGTGTTTGCAAGCTTCGAGATAAGGTCTGCCACCGGTGGGTGCTACAAGCAGGTGTGAGACGCATGAAGCGATGGGGACGGGATTGGGGGATGTCGCTTACGGGTTGGGCCGCCCTCTTGGATTTCTGAGAAATCTTCATCGTACCGCAATGAATGCGGGTTTATCGAGGACAACCGACAAGACTGAAGTGACGTTCGCTTGTAAGTCGGGTGGACGTGAAGGAACGGAGAGAAGGCGATTGAAGGAGCGGCGTCGACTTGGAGTTCTGGGCGACGTAGGACTCGACATATCAGGAAACAAATTACCACATTCACCCTAATGTTCACACGGTTGAGTGTGAACGCCACCCGCCGCAGCCTGCACGAACCCGATGGGCAGCAAGAGGCGAAAGCACGACGGCGAGGACGGGGAGGGCCCTGATCCCGACGCGTCCGACTCCAACGCGCAGCCCAGGCCAGCGTCGACCTCGAAGGTGTCACTCAAACGTCATCTTGACTGGTCTCGGGCTGACCGATTGTCGGTGCGCGTAGCGTTCGACCACCAAGGAGGGCAAGGGACTCTCCAAGCAGAAAACGGCGAAGAAACCCAAGTTTGAGGGCTCCGGGGACGAGGTCTGTCTGCACACGATCTCCCTCTCTCTGTTGAGCCCAACGTTCCCTGCAGTCGTCGCCAGCTCGCGAAGAGAGCGACCTACCAGCCGCCAGCGTGCTCAAGAATGCCGAGGGTGAGAAGTACGTGGATCTAGGAAAGAAGAAACGCGCGGCCGTGCGTTCGTTCAAAGGTGAGTCCCTCGCATGCCCATCGGTGACCCGGTCTATCCAAACATCGGACGACAGGCCAGGTCTACGTCGACATACGTGAGTTCTACGGGACAGAAGGCGAGGAAAAGCCCGGGAAAAAAGGTATCTCTCTTTCCGCAGAACAGTGGCAAGCCCTCAAACGGAGCGTCGCCACTATCGACTCACTCCTCGCAGAACAAGGCAAGCGTTAGTCGATCCAAACTAGCTTGAGACATGTTTGCAAGGTATCACATTCGAGTCCTCTACCCAGCTAGTCTCATGTACCACTTAATCCACCATGCGTTTATTAATTCTCGACCACTAAGTTCCAACCGCTTGGAGGCTGTCGTCAGAAGGCGACAGTCCAGCAGCTGCTTGATATGCTCCCACCAGACCGCGGCTTCGAAGACCTCGCAACCATGCAGCAAATTTTAGGGTAGACGCCTCCGTATCCATTATAGCTTCGAGGAGCCGCATGTTCGAGTACCCTCTGGCGTATCTCCTGCAACGCCATGATAATGCATTCATTCTATGGACGGATTCAATGGCAAGGATGACGGCTTACCACCAACAACTGATCATGTGACACAAGGATCCAAGCCATCCGTATGTGCGAAGGCCTTCTTCCTGTATGCGTCTCCGATCATCACGCCAGACTGCAGTCATGCAGTACTTGGCAGTGATCAAGAATATCCGAACACTAGAGTGAGTAGTCGCGAGCGCATGGTCCAAGCTCCTGGGCATTTAACCCATCCGATTAGCTCGCATGCCATTACTCTGTGTATATCACGCTTCTAACTTACCTTGTCAAATCGTTCAGCTTGAGCACCATCAACACTCTTCTAGGGACTCTACGAAGAACGTCCAACACAGAGATGAGTAACCCCTCGCGATTTATGACCGCATCCCTAATCGCCTCCATCTCTTCCATCGTTTGTGGAAGCATGTCAATCATACCAGAGGCTCGCTTGAATGTGTTTTCAGAAGAGTCTTTGTCTTCCCATGTTCCTTCGAGTGCTGCACGACCGGTGATCGCGGCCTCAAATACGGGGTACTAGAAATTGTTAGTGTCAACTTTACCAGGAAAATCAACTTGACGCACGAGATCAGGAGTGATGTTGCCGACCAATTCGGCATATTTGCGGCGGGATGCTCGTGTTTCTGGTGATGCCCTTTCGATGAGAGATAACCAGAGTTTGCTGTAATTGATACGCAATTCCGGGTCGAGGTCAAAATACAACCCATGGTCCAAGAGTACGATCTCGAAATTGTATGGCGAGCGTGAGTTGGGCGGGGCGCGCCTGATCAGCAGATTGCCTGACAGGGAACAAGGGTCAAACCACGATCGATTGTCAAGGTTTTTGCAGGAGTAGGGTCACCTGGATGTGGATCCTAAGCAACATGAGCAATCTGTCATTCGACAAAGACTCGTTCCTCACAGCGTGAAAATAGCCGTTCAAGAACACCATTTGGCTAAACACTCTCATAAGCTCTAGTGCCACCTTATTCCTATCGATCCCCTGTTCTGCAAGGTAACCCAAATCATCGACCCGTGCACCCTGGATAAACTCCATGATCAACACTCGTTTTGTGGCTGAGATCACTTCAGGGATGTAAAGTGAGGTGGAAACGTGGTGAAAGTCAGCCATGGCACGCCTAGCATTTGATGCTTCATGCACAAAATCCATTTCCTTTGGAAGGTTTTCGCGCATTTCCTCACCAAGCCAGGTGAATTCGAACTCGGGGAACCAGTACTTGATCCACCCTATGGAGAGCGTGCTGTCATCCTGAACATACAGGGAAAGAAGAGACGGTTATACCAAGCGTGACCTCTACCATCTCCATGTCAATATCACAAAACTCCACAAGATGGGGGTGCTGCAACTATTTTACAGCCATCAATTTTAAGCACGACACCAACAGCGAATGTTGATCTACCTTCACGGCAGCCTTCTTCCCCGACTCCTTGAGCGTGCCGACATGAACTTGGGCCAAACTTGCTACTCCGATCGGAACAGGGTCAAAGTCCTCGAAGAGTCCTTCAACGGGCCGTCCAATATCGGATAAAAAAAGGGCCTCGACATCTTTGTATGGTGTCGGGTCGCACTTGTCCTGCAAAGGTCGCATTGTTGTAGTCCATTCTCTCGGCAGAACCACGCTGTAGACGAGACAAGGTAGTACTTTCGCCCAGCACGACAATGGTTGTGAACGTACAGCGAGGCCATGTGTTGTCCCAGTTTTATAAAAACGCCTAAAGGATTGTTCCAGCTACCGCGGCCTCACTTTTGTTGATGAAAACCATCCGCACCTCCATTTGCAAGGAGTGCCTTGAGGACCCTCTTTGCGCTTCGCGTATGACATTCTGAATATGCACGCAGCCTTTCCTCCTCGGACGGATAAGTGCGCGTAAGTGTGTACTTGTAGTCGATGGCTCCTGCGACTGCGGCCTCTGAACCATACATGACTGTCAGCGGGACACCAAGAACGACATGCACACGTACGGGCTATCCGGGAACAACGCACGACAGCCAACGATGCGTGTCTGAATGGCTGGAAGTTGTCATATGCGACATACCCCGCGCCAGCAAGTAACAAGGCCGTTCCCGGGTAAAGGATCCATGGGCTAGTGATCACGCGTCTGGTTGGCTTCGGGGTGTCCGTCCTGACGCCGGTGGACAACGAGCGACGCCCTGGCTTCGTATTCGGTAGCCGTGAGGCACAGACTACATGGGCGCGGAGAGACTTGAAGACTGCCATGCAGTGACCACTACGGCAGGACATGGATGACATTTCCGGCATAGATTTATTAGGAAATAACCAAGATACTACCTGTTATTATTATTATCACAAACAAAGTATTACTGTTCGCATTAGCGCTTTATACAAGTAGATACCAACGCATACAGCACCCATTTGACGCGTTCCTAGTCTTCAAACAATGGTTTGAATGTCTGCAAATCCACCTTGAATATGCGCGGGGCATGTAGAGCAACCAGGAACAGCTTACCTTCCTACCATCCTTATCTCCGTCTTGTGTTGGCCCAAACTCGTCCTCAAACAGATCCAGGCTCTCTCTGCCATCTCCCCCTTGATTTGGGGAGCTGGCTCCTAACTTCATATCTTTCGTGGCATCAAATACAACCTCTTCCCCATCACCCTCTAGCATAGCTTCTAGTTCCTCTCGGTCCATATACTCCACGCCCAGCCCGGACTCTCTGATGGCCTGTTCATCTTGTTGGGAGAGCTGTGACAACGGAAAGAAGAGGGGGGTCGTGGCACGCTGAGTCCGAGTAATCCGCTCGCATGTCAGGGGGGCCGAAGGTGGAATGATCTGGGACGACTGCGGATAGAAGAGGGGGTCGCCCAAATGATAAGAATCGCGATTTTCATCCCCTTTTTTGCTGCCGTCGTCGTGCGCACTAACGGTACCTGCTTCTTCGCCGACACCACCAGCGTACAAATCGACCATAGCGCCAAAGTCCTCATCTTGCGAGACATGAAACACAGGGGAATGACTGTCCTGTGTTTGATTGCGCTTAGGGATAAGCAGCGGGGGCGGCATCATGTATTCATCCTTTATCGTTGTTGAACCTTCCCTGCTTACACTTCTTGCCGCAGAAACCTCCCTCCTTTGTACTGCTTTCATCGATTTCTTGATCTTCTCCACTCGGGGCGTCTCACTCTCGCCAACTCCTGGCACTGTCCCGAGTGGCTGTGCCACATTGCCCGTATGCGGCCTTTTTTGTCCACCAGATTGTTGTGCTTTGGGCGTAGAAGAGTTCCGAGCGTTGGCGCTCGAGCTGGACGATGCTTGGAGCTGTGATGTGGATATCACAAAAAGACCATCTGATTCATCGCCCTCGATGTCAATAAAAAGTGGTGCAGCAGGCTCTGTAAAACGAAGTTCCAACGCTGAAGCCATGGATTCAGCAAACGCGATGGTAGCCTAACGCAAACGCTTGAACTGACGTTGACACACTGTGCGAGACAGGACGCACATTAAACTCTCGTAGATGGAATGCGATCGTGATCGGTGGCTCGGCTATTTCGTATACATCGAATTCGTCAGCACTAATGGTGAGCTCTGTGGCTAGCTGCGCTCTCCCTGGAAGCAGATTATACACAGTGGCAGATTACTTGTACATGGTACCGACCTTTGGTATCGATAGATGATTCGAGACTTTTCACATCAACGTCCGTGTCTCCAAATGTCCACACGAGCTGTGGGTCATTTTTCATACCACGGCCACTGGGGAAGTGCTCGGTAATGTCTTTGATAGCCCTTGGGCCAATAGTAAGCCGTGACTCGGTTTCAGACTCTGGGACACCGGGCGAGAGGAGTGAAGTAGGCACAAGAAGGGGTAAACGATGCGTTTTTACGATACCTAGTGGCATAAACGAGCATTTGCAATTGGCAGAGAAATAGGTCTTACCGTGTTTGCAGTGTAAGCGTACCACGAGTCTACTTTCTAGCGTGTCCTCGTCGTCTCGAGGCTGATCACTGGTCGGGCCCTCTATGACGACCAACTCGCACCGTTCCACTGTCTTTTCGATGGTTCTGTGCTTGAATATCGACAACAGCGTCTACGAGCACCAGATGGGTGCACGTAGAGACCTGTGCACGCTCAAAACATACCTTTACGAGCAACTGCCCTTTGATCTCCTGCGGTTCGCTGGGGCTGCTAGTCGAGGGGCCTGCCCCATTCACGCCACCACCCACGCGATATCTCGAAAAGAACATTCTCCCATACCTGAATCGACAATATGCGGAAAGCGAGGAGTTTGTTGCGCTCAGCGTGAAGTGTTGAGCATCTGCGTACAATACGAGTTCGTCGCCATACCGCGAGAGACACGTCAAGGCTCTGATGAACGCTTTCATTGAATGAGTTTGGATCTGAGCAGACGATGCACCGGGGACGTACGTTTGAGTGCGGCGGCGTTGAGTGTTGCCTGCATGCGCGTTCGAGTCTGAGTCGCGTCGCGCTCGCATGTTACCACCGGCCAAGCTTGCCATCGTCGGCGGTGGACCCTCTGCGTTCTACGTGGCCTCGCGATTGCTGTCGCTCGTGCCCCATGCTGACCCGTCCTCGCCGTCGTTGAGAGTGCACGTATTCGACCGTCTGTGGGCACCACACGGTCTCGTCCGCTACGGCGTGGCCCCAGACCACCCAGAGGTCAAGGTGCGTGCGCGTCGTCGTTGTCGCCCTCCGTCCCGCTCACAGCGTCAAAGAACTGCACGAACAAGTTTGACCAGACCGCCACTGACCCCCGTTTCCGGTTCTTTGGCAACGTTCATATCGGCAGCGCGACACCCACCTCGATCCCGCACACACTCCCCCTTCCCCTCTCATCCCTCCTCCAGAACTACACGCACGTGCTGTTTGCGACCGGGTGCCCACTGCCGACCCTGCATCCTGACGTACCCCCGTCCTCTCATTGCGTCCCCGCGCTTTCTTTCGTGCATTGGTACACTCGGCATCCGTCCAACCTGCCCGCGCCAGCTCTCGACAAGATTACCCACCTCACGCTCATAGGAAATGGAAATGTTTCTCTCGACGTCGCTCGTATGCTTCTCATGCCACCCTCTGTTCTCAAGAGATTCGACGTCCCTGAACACGTTCTCGATGTCCTCTCTCGCTCCACCCTCAAACATGTTTCTATCGTCGGCAGACGCGGTCCTTTAGAAGCGGCCTTTACAAACAAGGAACTGCGCGAAATGATGCATCTCCCAGACGCATCTATGGTCCCTCTTGATCCTTGTCTCCTCACGTTCCCGGAAACGACGACTTTGTCTCGCCAACAGCGCCGTACCCTTGAGCTTCTCCGCAAAGGCTCTCAGTGTCAGGTTGGAAGCACCAAGAAGACTTGGTCTCTTGATTTCTATCGCATGCCTATTCTTCTGAGACCCTCCCGTTCTTCTGCCGAGCTGACTCTTGTACACACTCACCTTGACCCTTCTACTGGGCGTGCAATTCCAATAGATCGGACTTCCACACTCGCAACTTCCCTCGTCGTCACGTCTCTTGGCTTTCATGTGGATCCCAGTACGGCATTCTTTGACCCTTCTTCCTCCCACCTCCAGGCGCGTGGCGGTCGCATCCTGTCCGAGTTTGGTATCCCCCTGAGAAACATGTATGCTTCTGGATGGAGCGCCAACGGCGCAAAAGGCGTGCTGGCCACAACAATGATGGATGCGTACACAGTTGCTGACACGATTCTATCCGACGTTGCGTCCGGTAGCACCAAGGATATGGGTAAAGCAGTACCTAACGCTTTCACGCCGAATCTTGTCCCTCATCCCGAAGATCCACCGGAAGAGATCAAGCAAGGAATCAAGGACGGGCTAGTTACCCAATATGATGACTGGAACGTTATTGACGCTGAGGAGGTGCGTCGAGGTGCACTGCTCGGGAAGGAACGGGAAAGGATGGATTGGAAAGATGCGAAAAACTTTCTCTCACTATCCCGGTGACATCGCGCTCATTAAAACAACGCGAGTCTTCAAGCTGTTGTCATTAGATGTGATTTAAGTGCAATTCAATAATACAACGCAACTCATTTCCTCCCAGCTTCGGGTTTCTGCTGAATTACAATCATGCCGTGACTACACGGAGCGCTATTGCTTCAATGCTTCCTTTGGAAAACCGGATGCGGCAATGGTCGCCGCGGTCGCTTCGGTGATGAGGAGGGCAAATTCTGCAGGTTGCTAAATCCTGTCGACCTGGGAGGTGCGTTGCGGCGTGCGTTATTCTGCGAATCGAGCAAATGTGAAGTCTGGACCGTACTTGGTACTAGCGAGACGAACCTCTGCTTCTTGTTTCTGTTTTGAATAAAACGCAAACAAGTCCGCAATCTGTTGTTCGATCGCTTGTTTTTCCTGGTGTAGTCTTCCTACGTCTTGAGTCATAGCAGCCACCTCTCGGCTCAGTTCTGCTTTGAAGTGCTCGACGTGAGCTACGTCGCACCTGTCAGCCGCGGGTTCCCTTCGATCCACTCTCCACTTTACCTTGGACGTTGATAGCCGTAGCCTCCTTCATAGCTTCTACGAACCGCAGTCTTTCGCCGCGGATCTCGTTCGTGAGCTCTATCGGAAATGTCGAAATAACGAGTGCGCCTCAGATCGAGTGCTAGGGATCTACCTGTCGAGAGGGCACGGAGCATCTGTTCCTGCTCATGCCGCTGCCGGTTGATGATTTCGAGCACGGAATCTGTCACTACAAGCCCCAATCAAGTTGGAATCAGTGAGGCTGAACAAGGAACCAGTGCTATGCAACCACACCGAACGAAGTGCGTTGTTCACCGCTGTTCCCCATCTGTTCTCTGACGGCATCCATCAACTCTTCAACGGATGCGCGCAGTTGACCTTCCATTGATGCCTTTGTCTCGACGGATGATATAAGATGTCTGATCTCGCTGACCACCCCCTGGCCAGAAGGCGGACCTGCAGTGGTGTCGCTCTCTGAGGGGATACCGAGATAAGAACAAAGTTGTTCAATGTTTGCAACCATTGACTGGATGTGAGCGGTGCCCCCATTGACAAACGTTTCGAGCCACTATGGGAGGCTCGATAGGTTGCGGGAACGCAGCGAGCTGGGGTCAATACACACCGAGTTCAGTTCATTAAGGTAACGAACGCTGTCAGCTTGTTGGTTGATCTGGAGTTTCCTTTGCTCTTCATCCAACTTGAGATGATCCAAGATCCCTTGGAGCTGCATGAAATGGGTGAAAAGTGAGCCTAGAACACGCCAACAGGAACACCAGACCTTCTCTGAAGCCGCATCTGGAGTTCGCGGGTGGGCCATGCTACGGGCCGCGTCTCCTGCGGAAATGGCGGCAGCACTGGACTTGTACAGCAATATAAGTTCGTCAAGTTGCGAATGTATGTCTAATAAATTAACAGTAGTGTGACGGGATCCATCCTGGCCACCAGCCTGGATATCTTGGTTCCTCGTAGTCTCGGAGTCGCCCGAGGAAGGTTGTTTGCCCTCTCGTACAGTATGAAGTTGTAGTTGCGCCTGGCCGTGTTCAATGGACGCTAGCTTCTCCACAAGGAGTGGGGCTACTGTTGCGAGCTGTGCCCGCAAGTCCTCAAACATTTTCACTATTAAATCTATTTGTGAGTGTGCAGAGGTGGCTAGGAATTGCTTTCTCAACCCTTCAAGGTTGGTGAAGATATTTTGCAGACTTGGGTTATCAGTGTGACCGTTCGAATCGGCTGTTTGTTTCGTCGCCACGGCCACGGCTCTCCCCAATAAGGCCTGCATCTCATTTGGGAGAATATGTATATCTCGCTGGAGCGAGATGATCTGTTCCCCAAGACCTGCTGTTTGATCGTAGTGCTTTGCAGCAGTATCCTTGATAAGTTCCGCCAGGGGCGCCAGCTGCGGCTCCACACCGGCGACATGCAGGGATGTCGGCGGGTTCTCGACGTGCTCTTTGATGGCAGGTTCGGAGAGTTTAGCCCGTAAAGTAGCTACCGGTGTTGCAATGGATGTGGACGTTCCCACAGGCGAACTTGGTGTCGGCACGAGTACCGACTGACGCGCTGTGCGATTCCTCTTGAATGCACTCCGTGTGGAGGAAGACGGCACGTTTAGATTGGGAAGGGGGATCACAACAGAAGCATCCGTCGAAGGTGTCTCCACAACCCTCCAATTCCCTCCCGTGCTAACTTCCTGAAGCCTTTCAATCTCTGAAAATGGATGCCCTTCGTGTATTGAGTGGGCGGTGTGCGCACGCTTAAGGGCAGTGCCCACGCTTGATGAGGTGCCAGCGCTTGGCGGTGGGCTTACCAGCTCCGAGCGCTCAATTTGGGCAAGGCGTTGCGTAACCACGGACAACGTTCCGAGGTTAACTATGGAAGGGCTTGCGGACCGAGAATGGGGACTAGAGAATTGGGATGGAGGGGGAGGGAGACAGGCAGACAGCGGAGAAACTGGGGGAATAGAGTGACGTGGTGACCTGGCAACAGGTGTAGGCGGTGGAGTTTGCTGGGACAAAGGGGTTTTCAGGTCGCTAGAGCATGTATATTCGGAACGTGCCTCTTCAGGGGGTGAATGGGGCCGCAAGCATTGATCGATTTTTTTGTATTCAAAGGTCCCGATTGCGGGGGTATCACTATACTTCGTCGGATGCGCGTTTTCACTTTTCCGCCGAGAACCAAAGACAACATCCCTACAGTAAGGTAAGGTTCTGCCACGGGAATAGGTGTTTGATCTCACCAGATTGTACCAACCCATCGCGCACGCTCCTGAGTAGAAGTGGCAGCAAACGTTTCTCTCGAACGACCCTCGAAGGACAATTCAAAGGTCTTCAAATCGCCCTCGGTGTCGGATCGTGATGCACGTTCATTCAAAGAGTGTACGTCCATAAATCCACCCAGATGAATGGTGTGAGTAGAAGGGGTGTCATGCATCATATACCAAGTGACTAGCAAATGGGTCCCGTATAAAGTCACTGTGGATGACATCCAAACGGGGGAATGAGATTGCGGCCGGGAGAGGTAAAGCAGAGGGCCGGAAAGCATAGGCTCGGAAAAGCTAGGGGCCAGGGAGATTTCCTTCCACAAGGGATGCGAGACTTGAGAATTTGGAAGCGACATGGTAGGTTCCCCCGAGGCTGCTGCAGTCCTTTCATAAACGCGATGAGGTAGAACACAGTCATCGTCATCAGTCTCCTTGTCTTTCTTCTTCTTGAAAACAGACATGAAGTTTCGCAAGGAGTTGCTGAAAGATCCCCTCTTGCTCTTGTGAAGAACGACCACGTGAGAAGAACGGTGCATATCGTGCGGGTCGGTGACCGAGGATACACGGGTAGAATGAGGTCCTCCACCTTGCGTCGTCTCCGTGTCATTTGTTATGGATTCGAATTGATGTATGAGCTGTTTTGTTGACCGAGGACGGAGCGTCAAAAAATGACTGGGATTCGGAGCTTGGTCAACCGGCAGGTCATCCCGGACTGTGAGGTGTCTATGCTCCCCCATGTAGTCGAATGCCCGATCGACACTAGTATATGCCCCGACATGCGGTCCAGTACGGGAAGCAAAATCCATTTTTCGAGGGCCCCCGATGCCTGACTTCGAGGATCGGAGAGTGTGCAACTCATTTGCGTGAGGCAATTCGTAAATAATTGCGCTCGTCTGCGACATTGGAGAGGATACCGAGACGACGGTCGATACTGCGTGACCAACACTTGGCTCCACGAGTTTGCGACAGAAATGGCTTTTAGAGCGCTAGCGGAAGCGGAAAGCACTCACCGACAGGAGGCTTTGTCGTTGCGACCTCGACCGGAACGTTGGCCACAATAGTCAGATATCAAACCAAGCGCGAAGTAATGCAGAGACTCGCGGACAGCGCAAAGAAACTTTCAGAACTGTAAACATGATATAAGTGCCTTCCCAATGGCCGAAGTATCCATGCATTGAATGGCGATTATACATTGAGATGGGTAGTAAAGCAGGATAGAATATGTAACGTCTAGTGGCTTGCTGATGCGGGCTGTGGCGCCATGTTTTCTGGAACTAGGGAAAAAAGTTTGGTGTGAGCGTAATGACACTCGACAAGGTGAGACACCTACGTGGGGGTAGCTGCGGTCGGGTGCCCTCGCTGAAGACACGAGAGAGAAGGACACCAACGCCTTCGAACACACCGAGCAGAATGCCACATGCAATGGCAGACCCTAGGGCAGACTTTGGACCACCTGGGAATAAGTGAGCAAATAACCCAGGTGCCGAGAGTGCCGAGGGGGGACCCGGGCACTACAGGGACTCACTGCGAGCAGCCAAGCAACCACCAGTCATAAAACCCGAAATGATTGCATTCCATGCATCCTCCTTCTGCCGCCAGCCCTTGACCGCACAATCGAATGTTGAGAACATGCCACCCCAGACCCCAAAGTTACCTCCGGTCACGGGTGCTCGTGCTTTTATTGTTGAGATGGCGCCTACGAGACGCTCGCCCTACCGAGACGGTATTGGAAATGAACGAGGACGGAACGCGGGACGCACTCTTGGAGAATTCCGGGCGCCCTTTATGCCGTGCCATATGCCACCTCCGACGGCTCCCATTGCAAACGCTCCACCAAAGTCATTGAGGATTACCCATGGGCTTGGGGTAGCTGTCAGCGCTGCCCGATGTGTAAAAAGAGCTCCTTACCAGGGGTCTCGTGTGTGGTCTGCGTGCGACATGGAAGATGCGGCCGACAGCGACGGCGACCCGCTCCACGAAGATTTTCTGTTTAGGGTAGGCCCGGAACATAATATGTGTCACGTGACCGCGCCAATGACCTTGATCGGTCGACGTTGGACGCGTCGCGGACGACGTCGAGCACGACCAGCACAGCGACCAGAACATCCTCTGTGATGGGTGGCACAGCGCGCAGAGCGACACTGTCCCGGGTGTTCGTCGAGCTGCCATCATCGCGGACCCTGCTCAAGCATACCCCGCACGTGCCATCAGTAGGCCACAAAGAAAACGCGTTGTCTCGTTCATCTGCCTCTCAGATGAGCTCCAGCACGCTCCCTGCACCTGTACACAACAAACGAAAGCTCGATGCTGACGTATCCGTCGCCGACGAGCCCACAGCCAAGAAGCACAAACAACCCAGAGACACCATGCCCCAGTCCGTAGCAAACGCGAGCGACGAGTATCCCAACGGCTTCGTCTACTGTCATCAGTGCAACAAGAAACGTGACGTCGCGGGTCCGTCGCACACCCTCCTGCAGTCCGCGTGCTCACACCATTCCCAGTCTCCGTCCGCTGCACCGCAAAAGACCGCAAGGGACGCAGGTGCAACGCCAAATACTGCAAGCCCTGCCTCAAGAACCGCTATGGTCTTCTTCTCGAAGACATCCTTGCTGATGGTGAAACAGACCTGGACAGCCATGTCCACGGGGAGGGCTATCATTTCAGGTAACTGGCCGTCCATCCTGCTGGATGCCACCGATCGACAAACTCCATCAGGTGTCCACGATGCAGTGACGTCTGCAACTGCGTTGCGTGCAGGAAGGCCAAGGGCTTGCAACCCACAGGGTGAGCGACCGTCCCAGGAAACAAAATTCAAATTAACATGCTTCTCCAGGAATCTCGCCAATGCAGCACGTCAATCCGGCCTTACCTCCGCTGCCGATGTGCTGCGTCAAGACCCCAGAGCAGCCGTAAGATTGCTACGTGATGGTCAAGAATCCATCTGACCCGCTCTCCCAGGGTCCAATGGCACATAAGCCGGACGAGAAGACACGACAGCAACGTTCAGCGCATGCCACTGCTTCCAAACATGACGGTAGCAACAAGGCACCGTCAGCGCCGGGCAAAGATAGCACCAGACTGCCTGCTCAGCCTTCCAAGCCAGAGACAGGATTCAGTGCCAAGTCTGCACCCAGGGCAAAGGTCAAGTCTCTACCTAGACCTAAGCTGCTTGCGAAGCCGATCTGGACCTCCGTGGGTACCGCTCTATCAAGAAGTGAGGCAGAAGAACGCATAAACATCCGTGAATTTGCCTTGCGATTTTCCTCTATCCTGGGGCTCTCTCGCGGTCATTTAGATGAACTCGATGAGATAAGGTCGCTACGTGCTCGCAACCTCGAGGATGAGGATAACAACCTCGTCCCATGGGTTAGTGAAACGTGTCTCAAGTCACTTCTCCTTGGTCTCTTGAATATGGTCAACGCCAAAGGAGACCGCGAGAAAGTAGGCCTTATTGCACAAGTATGGACTCTTACTAATTGCGGTCGAACTTGTAGAATCTGAGGGCTACCATAAAGTCGATACAGGAAAGCGGCGCACGCCTCAACAAGATATGGGCTGCGCTTGCAACCCTCCGTGATTGGCAAGAGAACTCATCCAGGTCTTCTCGTACTCCCTCGATCAGCTTCCCGCTCTCCTTTCCAGACCCGTTACCTCCTCCAGAGTCTGTCTCTATCATTCGGACACGTAGCGGAGCCCATCAGTCTAGCACGGGCAGTGTCAACGTCCTCTGCACCACCCAGCTCATACCTGTGATCTCCGCGTTCGTTGACGCCGCCGTCGAGTCTGAAGCAGTGAGGCAGGAGCTCGAGGCAGGAATCCAAGAGTCCAAGGAACGGATCAAGGAAGCGAGGGAGGCGCATCGTATCGAAAATGAGCGATTCGAGCAGGAAAAAGAACGTGAAAAACCGACAGGCAAACGGGTAATTGTCTATGCTTTCGACTGAATGATCTTGTTATTGACGCGGGTTTGCAGCTGGACAAACCAAGGATGGAATACCACAAGCGTACAGTGGCAGCTATTGAAGATGCGCTCAAGGTGGTTTCGTACGCATATATCCCTCGAATCTCCCCCTTGGGAAGAGACATAGAAGGGCGCATATACTGGGCTCTTACACCAGGGACGAACGAACGCGAGGATGCTCAAGAGCTGCTTCGATCGTGTTCCCAGGGACATACCCACAAGTCGAAATCTCGGCGAAAGCCCCTGGTACCGTCCGAAGACGACCGCAGTGCTCTCAGAAAGTGGTCCTGGTTTATCGCCGTCTGGGGGAAGAGACCTCCGACAGCAGAACGTACCCCTGTTGACGACGACGACAGCAAAGATGACGAGGACGAGGACGAGGAGGAAGAACAATGGTGGGGGTTCTGGGAACCCGAAGAGATCATCAAGCTGGCGTCTTGGGTCGACTTCAAGGCTGGCCTTGCAGACGTTTCTGAGCACTTGCCTCTGGAAAGTGCATCGGAATCGGATGAAGACGTGGAGGATCTGACCGACAGCGAGAACTCTAGAGACGAGATACACGATGGTGACACGGAGGTTAACACGATCCCGACCCAAGGCGAGATCAGCACACTGGTCAGAGAGTTGATGCAATACGCCTCACTACTCCGATGGAGGATCCAGAAAGACGAATAGACGGAAAGTACCCGACCCGCCAGGAGGTAGAAGGCTGGGTCACGCCGTACTGCAGTGCAACGCATCGTGGTGACGGCGCAATATGTTATACTCTATTGTTAATGGCGGTAGAGCACCGCGCCTTGGTGCACGTTAATCAAGTATGATGCTTACATCCACGCCCTGCATCCTCTAACAGAGACGTCGGGGTCGTTACTACCGGACGTGGGACGCGAACGTCGCGAGGAGATCGCCGTCGTCGATGGGCCGTTCGACGCATTTCGACAGCTGCTCTGCCAAACGAACGGCGAGCACATGCTTGCACTGGCAGCACGACTTAGCGGCAATGATCTCGTGCGACGAGACACGAGGGCCCACCATCAGATGCGATTCGCTCATCAGGACCGCGTACACGAAAGCAGGGCAGGTGCAATAGCAAGACACATGCGACGACCAGCCCAGACGGGGGAAGACGGTGTACGTCCCGGAAAACCCAAGGACTTTGTAGTAACATCTCCCCCATGGCGTCCTGTGCTTGAGCACTGCAAAGCGATGTTGGCGAAACGATGCAACAAAGGAGGAGGCGTGTACCGCAATCGCGGTCGACGAGGTCGAGCGCAGCCAGGAGTGTCGTGTCCGGAAACAGCGCACGCAGCTTGTCGATGCCTTCCTCGACTTTTGGCGAGGCGCGGAGATCAGCACGACGTGTAGCACGAATCGCGAGACCGACAGACTCACGGTTGTCCTCGTCGACGGAATCCACGACGGCTTGGGCGACGTGACCCAAATCTGGGGCGGTAGTCGACATCACACAAGAGTCGTCGGCGACACGTTCACCTCTACCGCGCCCAAAGATGGCCCTTGCCGACTACCTCTTCGTCTTTGCGCAAGCACACGAAGAGTTCCGCGTCCCAGAGCTCCGGTCGATAGCAGAGCTCCACGGTTTCCGCGTCGGATTCGACCGCTATCATGTCGAGGACCTCGCCAGCGCCGCCAAGCGACCATTCATGATCCTCGGGTTGGCGGAACAGGAACACGCAAGGCTCCTCGCAAACAGATGCATATTGATCAAGTACGCCCTTGAAAGACTTGATCGTCCCAGCGTGTCACTCACTCCTCGACGAGGTCCATCTTTGAATTCTACGCACAGGGCTCGACGTACGACGAGCTGCATGAAGCAAACAAACGCGCTCGATCTCTGTGGGAACGCTACATCCCCGACACCTCCTTCAGATTCACCGTGATCGGATACAATCACGGGCTCTCTCAGCGTCGACAACGCAACGTGATCGAAAGCTTTTCCTATATGGATTTTCTGGGCAAGATCGAGATGAAGAATCCAGAGATCACGCTCGGCGTGTTTGAAGAGTGTGCGTGTCGTGCACAGGAAAACAGCACATCGGCTGTGGCTCACCCCTGTACGCTGACATTGCTCAGACGAGGATCACCGTCGACCTGATGGGCATCGAAATGTGGACGGGGAATTCAAGCAAGCCTACTTTGGCAGGTTGGTACGTTTCACGCTCGACGTTTCGTGTTGCTGTCCATCGACCTGGCACCGTATCATCATCACCCACCGGTAGGTCGCAGAGGGCACTGCGCGAGCTCTCATCAGGACCTTTGACGTAAAAAAACGGGAATACTTTGGAAACACAAGCATGGAAGCAGAGATATCGTTATTGATGGCCAACCAGACGCAGGCGAGTCTCTTCCTTGTCGAGACGATGGAATCGGCCGCCCGAGCTGAGTGATGGTAGGCCGCACCTGGAAAGCTCATGTACGACCCTTTTATCGGAACCGGAAGCATGGCCTACGTGCGTACTTTTGTGCATGGCTACACGAGTATGCGAATTATTCGGCACCAAGAGTAGACGACGGCTTACTTTGGAGCACTTGTGTACGGCTCTGACATCGACGGTCGGCAGATGCGAGGAAAAGGTTGAGTGTTCTGGCCCTTGGTCCGTGCGGATGCAACCTCCTGATCGACGCGCTTTCAAAGCCAAAACGCCAGGCATCATCCGCCAAGCTGCTCGATACGGCGTCGCGGAGCGGATCATAGACCTTTGCACGTTCGACATCACGCACCACCCTTGGAGATGTGGTGGGCTATTCGATGCTATCATCACCGACCCTCCGTGTATGTCCCTTCGGTCCATGTCCTCCACTTGCCTACCCCGGATTCTGATGCACGAACCAGATGGGGTACGGGCGGGCGCCAAGCGCCTCGGGCGCAAAAAAATCCGCGACGACAGACCATCCCCTCAGTTTCCCCGATCGTGAGTCCTTGTAGACCAGACCGTGGCACGCCGTTCATTGACATGCGTGTCAGGGGGGACCCAAACGAACCGTACGTTCCGCCCACAAAACCGTACGAGCTGTCCCTCCTGGTCTCCGACCTCGTTCTCTTTGCTCGTTACCAACTCAAACCGCGCGGACTGCTCGTCTTTTTCCTTCCCACAGTAACGGAGACGTATGAGGAAGTGGATGTTCAAGCTGCACTTTGCGAGGGGATGGAACTTGTGGCCAATTCCGCCCAAGAGTTCGGAAGCTGGGGAAGACGAGTGGGTGTCGTGAATCGCCTTGGACCAGGCAGACTGATTTTTTTTCTACTTTTTTCTTGGTGCTCGTAGCTTATCACGATCCGCAAGACGACGGCAGAGAACTATCCGCCACCTACGTTCGATTCCGCTGACCTCAATGGTGCAGAAAGCTTGCGTACACCATCCCACAAGGACTTTAGGGAAAAGTACTTCCAAGGGTTCAAGAAAGCGAGTGAACAATGATCCTGGCCGAGGATGTTTTTTCTGGTTGTTTCAGTGCAAAACGGAGTCGTCCTTTGCAAAAAGTAGGCTAATATGTACGCTGAGTCAGCAGTGAAGAGAGTGCAGTATACGGCCAGAGTCCGCACAGTCGGCAAGTTCAACCACAAACCACCAAAATAAAATAGCGTACAGAAGACGAGCGAGTCCACATCCCCGCGCCATGTATCATGCATCACGGCAGCGAATAACCGCTTGCCGTTGCGGTACCTGGCCCCTTGTCCGTATCGACCACCTCGGTCGACCCCGGCCCTTCCGTCGTTCCTTCAAATTTTGTAGCGATAGTGGGGTCGGGAGGCGTGCGTATGGAACCTTCAGCCGCCATGGTCTCGTCCATCTCTCGGCGAGCTTGCCGCGCGCGAATAAAGAATATGAGGGCTCCGAAAACTAAGACGATGACTCCTTGAAAGATAATAGCATGGTCCATGTTGTATGGCGGATTCGCGGCGGGGGATGCACGGAGGGCACCTTCCGCTGAATCGAGACGCTAATGAGTTTGATCAACAAAGAGACGAAAGAAAACATACCAAGAATGAGAATGAGACTGAACAAGTTTCCACTGTAAAGAGTGAGCGTGGATGGAACCCACCCGAAACAGTTCGCTCACCTGCACCATAGCAGGGCCGCACTCGCATCCGCATTCCTTGTCAGTTCGACACCGAGCTCCAAACCGATAGGGAGCATCGCCATGGAACATATCCCGATGACGACGAAGATGACAAAAAGGGCAACAGTGTTGTTTGGACGGACTTGTGGTGATCAGAGCAGTGTCAAGGCAGGGGGAAGAAACCTACCAGCCCAAATCAAGCTAAACCAGCCAGCTGCTACAATGGGGACGAGTATCTTGAGAGCAATTCCAAGCCTGTGGGTAAAGATTCGGTCGAGTAATGGTGCGGTGACGACTGAAGCGATGATGCCGGACAGGAGCAAAAATGCACCCATCAGTCCAGCGATCGTGTCGGAGTATCCCATGGGTTCCTAGAGGACGGGTAATCGAGTGATCATGTGGACACACAGACGGGAGTGGCATAGCACATACAAGCCACTCGGCGGACAAGACACCAAAAGCGGTGGTGGCGCCTACGAACGCTCCAAACAGGGCAGTAACGATGACGAAATCGAGGCGTTCGTGGGGTGTCATGTATGCATCTGATGGAACAGACCACCCCAAGACGGCGCGGCAGAGCGGTGTGAAAGCTTGAGTGGGTTTAGAGCCAGCATACGCTAAGGTCAAGGGGCTGAGATAGGTAAGGAGGGAGAGGGGGTTGTGAACTTACTTGGGGGAGTAGGGGGAGTGTCTGCGATGAGGAAAGCTGCGGGAGTGACAGCGGTGGAAATGATTGCCAAAACCAAGATCTAAGGAGGAGTGTTGAGTAACGGAGGGGAGCAAAAGAAAGGGCAAGGGAAGTGAACCGACTGACTGACTGCCGTACAGAACCCACAAGGGGAGCGATCAGCTGGCCAATTGCACCGCCTATCGGATTGGCTGCATAGAAAGGTGGATAAAGGAGGAGGAGAGGAGGGAGACGAACAAACGTACCGACTGCGATGATCATGGTGGCCGTTGTACGGCCCTTGAGGTCAAACCATTTCTCCGAGTACATGGGACCGAGGACCTGGAAGATAGGTTGTGCAACGGCAACAAATATCTTGCGGAAAAGGAGAATGAGGGGAAGAGGACAGAAAAAGGGCATATATAGCGTTACCTGACCGAACATGAGAAGAGCATACGCGGACTGGGATGAAAGGGAGTTGGTCGTGCCTGCATAACGAACCCATGCAGAGATGAGGGTAAGGAAGGCACCGAGTTGAGCCTGAAATGGAGCGCATGAGAAGGGAGAAGGGAAGAGAGGAGGAACATACACAGCGAGTGATACCGAAGCGAGAGCAGAAGACGGGGACAAGGAGGGAGACGGGAACGAAGATGCAGCAAATGACGTTACAGAGCCAATTGACCTGGTTCACGGATATACTGAAATCGGCAGCAGCTTGACAAGGGGAATCGGTAGAGCGACAGGAGAGGGCAAGGGAGAGAGATACTTTGAGTGGAGATTGGGCCAAACCAGGCCCACGGCATGCCAGTGACGAAGCCGAGGAGGACCTGGGGGAGTTGGCGAAGGACGAGGACGGTGTAGGAGGCACGCACGAAGCCAAAGAGTCCCGAGAACCTGCGCTTGTAGAGTCTGAACTGGTACTGGACACGGGGGGGAGACAGGGAGGAGAAGGAGGACTTTTCGACTGATGCAGCCGGGCTGGCCATCGTCAAGGACGAGGAAAACACACAAGGTCCGTTAAGGCACATCATGGTCGTCTACCCTTCCGCTTTCGGAACAAACCGAGCTCTGCCCCTGGTTCGGTTCGGTTCGGTTCGTCCACCCGGCCCGGGTCGTACAGCTCGCCCAGTCCGACGCCGACCGTCCGACGTTGCAGCTTGAACGCCCGCACGTCCTCCTCGTCCGCTCCCGTCCGCTCGTCTGCCCCCCGCTTCGTCCCCTGCACGCCCTCCCCGCCCTCACGCGTATCTTCCCCGTCCGTCGTCTTGTTCACCACCGTCCACGCACCCGGCGTCCCCGCGTGCATCCGCTGCCGCGCCTCCTCCACCTCAGGGTCCTTGTACCCAAGCGACGCGGCGGTGGTGTAGTTTGCGTACGGATCAGATGGCTTCACCATCTTTGCCTTGGGCTTTGGCGCAGCGGCAGAATCCCTCGCGGGACCCCCAGACGAGCTCGACCCCGCACGCCCGGATGCAACATCCAGTGCATACGCAGCCTCCGCAGCCTGTCATCAAAGCTCAGTCGCACGTCGGCGCCAGTCCAGTCCTGCAGACACACCTTCCCGACGCTCGCCATGATCCCCTTCTCCTCCTCTCTCTCCCTCACCCGCTTTTCTCCGTCCTTGTACAGTCCCCTCACGAACCGCTCCACGTTTCCCTTGTGGCGCAGACCATTCTCGTGCTGCTGTCGCGATGGCTTGTCGTCCGCGATGTAGATGTTGCAGTACTTGCAGTGGTACCGTTTATGCGACACCCAGTATTCCGACATGATGGTAGCAAGTCAAGAGATTATGTAATATATCGACTCCTCGTCCATCAATCCTCTTGCTGCTGTCCGTGAGTGTCGCGTCCGTCTGCACCAACAGTCACTGATAGGCTCGTCAGCAGAATATATCGCGCTACTCTTCACAATGTCAGAAAACAACCCCGTCCCAGACGATGCACAGTCGTTCCAAGATCCCGAGGATATCGAAGAAATAAACGCCATCACAGAGCTGGGAACGACCCTGATCCAGGCGATCCTTGAAAAGGAACCCTTGGATAACATCCGAGACCTCATCGATGCTGGGGCCCCACTCTGGTTTCAAGACAACGAAGGCACCTCCCCCTTGCACGCCGCCGCGTATGCCGGCAATGGCCAGCTTGTAAAGCTTCTTCTCGAAGAGGGCGCTCCGTGGAACGCAGGAAAGTCCTCTTCGTCCCTCTTCTCCGCCGCCCCCTCATCGTGCGTGCACCAGTGGACAACCTTGGAAACACAGCAGGCGACATCGCGCTTTCAATCAGCAACAACACATGCTACACCTACATTCGTGACGCCGGCATCCGTGCAGGTGCTTCGTCCACAAACGTCACCCGTCTTCCTTGATTGAGGCCCTGACAGAATTGCTTCTTGCGCTCGTCTCTTCAAAGTCACCTCTGTCTGAAGCGCCCTCTTCTTCGATTATCCGTAAAGATGACACATCCGCAGCTGCATCCACAGACGCATTCCTGTCCTCACGCTTGCAATTCACCGTGGATGCGAACGGTCAGGAAGTATGTCTTCTGAAACTCGACGGCGGCGAACAGGTCGGTGTCATGATGGGGTGGGAACGTGAGATCAGTGAGTGGTTCTCCTGTTCTCCTCATGGTGTGCGTGTTGCATACTCCCGCGCCTAGTGCGAAGAACAGTCGACGAACTCTGCTCGGGCCATCCAAGGCTAGACACTGGACTTAAGGTCCTCAATGTTGGATTTGGCCTCGGTATCGTTCGTGAACCCCGCCTTTCGTCGTCCGCGACCGTGTCTGACAGTTACCGAGATCGACACCATCTTTCAGTCTCTCTCCAGGCCACCCTCTCTCCATGTCATCATCGAGGCCCACCCGGACGTACTCGCACATGTGGAGGAAAAGGGATGGCACGAAAAGGTGAACGTGAAGATTCTCAAAGGCAAGTGGCAGGACGTACTCTCCAGCGACGAGTTCCTCGGGCTGGGCAAGTTTGACGTCGTCTACATTGACACATTTGCGGAAAACTATGGCGGTGGGCTTGCCGTTGATGGCAAAGCGTGATTCTCAATATTTGCAGAGCTTCTTGGGTTCTTCAAGCGCCTACCGGATCTTCTAGACGGACCCGACGCTCGATTTAGCTTCTTCAATGGATTGGCAGCGACGAGTACTCCCCAGTTTTCTCTCCTCACACGGATGCTCACTCGATCATGCATCTAGACGCACTTTTCTATGATGTCTACACGCACGTGTCCGACTGTCACTTGTCTGAGATCGGAGCCGACGTCGACTGGTACGACGTCGAGGTTGGACTCGACGACCCAGAAGACGACGATCGATGGGGAGGGACACGGAAATACTTTACGCTGCCCATATACCGCCTGCCGATTGCCCGTCTCAAGGAAGAGCAATAAAGAGCGGGATAAAAACATGTACGATTACCGTAGTGCCTAATGAATCAGATCTATCCGAGCCAGGACGACCCCGCCTTGTCGAGATCTCGGTTTCAGTTTCGGGGCACATGTGATGTGCCATTAATATCAGTGCGTTGTCATGCCACGCTCAGCCCACTTTAAAGGCCACTCCGCCTGTCACACCGCTCTTTGTTGCAAGACACCCCGGAGCTGGTCCTCCCCGTCCCCCTCTTTTGTACGATGAGCCTCCCCAACCTCAGCTCGAAACGATCCACTACCGACGTCGTGGTGGTGAGCCGACCTGCTTATCCCCTGCCACCTTCGCAGTAACAGGACTGGGCTGCGATCAGGAACTATCCCACTCCCATGCCCCACCCACGCTCCCTTTCGAATTGAAGGATCACGTTCGTCATGATCACCTCGTCACTTGCATTCGGGCGAGCTTAATGTCCCCTTGCACAGGTCTCACCCAACGCATGGGCAGCCCGCGTGTCGGCGCTCAATCGACTAGCCTCACAATACTGTCGGCCCACCTTTGAGAGGATCTACCTGACCGTCATCCTGCTGTAAGCCTCTCACCGCCCATCGCGACGTGATGATTGACATCCACCGCTCCTGGAGGCTGACCTTCTTGGTTCCCATCACGGCCTACTATGTCACCCTCCAAGCGCTAGAGGACACCAAGCGCCACGACCCGGACGGTTCAGTGTGGCTTGCGCGATCCGTCTCGTTCGCCATCACGATCGTCACATGGATCGTCTTGGCCGTGCCCATCGTCGTCTGGAAGTACCTCGTTCGTAGTAGTATCTCCGCCGCTCGTTGCCTGGTCTCACTATCGTCGCGCACCGTTCTCCAGGGAAGAGTCCGTACGGCGAGGCTGGCAGAGCAGTGGACCAAAATGGATGCGCTCGCTGCCCCGTCCTACAGCGCTGCTCCCGTCTGGCAGGCAAGTGCACCGGGATTGTTCAGGGATGCTACCGTGCGTGCAGGCAACGCCATACGATACTGCCCCGTGTCTCATCTATCTCGCCCTTTTTCGACAGGTGTTGGTGGTGACCGTTCCTCTGGCCAGGAAGAGTCACTTTGATCCGGACGGGTCTTTGCCCCCAGTGAGGATGGCTGTACTTTTGTTTCTTACACGTAGGCTGATGACAGCGACACGTCAGTACATTGCCACAGGTGATGACGACCCACTGCCTCCCTATCGCCACTCGAACGCGGTCAACTGGTCAAAGGATCTTGCTGGCGGGATCAAATACGGAGAACTCCCTATCTACAACGACAAAATGACCCTGGTCCAGGTCTGAGACAGATGGACCATCGAGCAGTGATATTCGATGTACACTAGTGATATTCTTGTCAACGCGTTGATCGCACCAATGACAACGGAAACAGCGTTTTCGAGAAACCCGCTGTCCGACATTCATAGGTCGCGAAAAAAATAAATCCAACGACACACTGTAGATCGTTTATACTCGAACCACTACACTCACTCCTCAGCACTGTCGTCGCTGGAATCGCTTTCGACAGGCAACGTCATCATGTCGTTGAGACTTTGAACGCGTTGAACTCTCAGATCGCATTCAGTGAGGGACCTACTCACCAGTGAACGAACGGCCTAAGGATCCGTACGACTTTTTCGAGTTCTTGAATGAACGTCCCCTTTAGTACTTGATCGTCGGTGAACCTGTTCAACCAGACAGGAATGGAATCAACACGACCAGTATCAAGAGACGGACCGGGAACGTACTCTTGCCAGACTGCCAGAGTGCGACATTTGAGAAGGTCAATGTCCCTGGGCCCCGCATGCCAGTAGGTGGTCAGCAATAAAGAGAGTTGGCGTGGCGTACGGGTGATTCTTGTTCACCCCCTTGGGCGCGGTCTTTAGTTCGTCGTCTGCGCCAAACACATTCTGGCGCTCGCCCTTTGGGTGTGGGTGCGGCTCGCCAAAGCGTGCCACAAACGCTGGCTCCGAAATAACCTGGCGAAGACGGGCCGAAGAACGTTTGATATGGTTCCTTGCATAGGGTGGGGGGCTATCACCAGGTCCGTCGGACGAGTACGAGAACTCTACCTTATCATGTTGAGTTCATTCTTGGCTGGACACCACGCCCCGGCAGCAAGCGCACTCTTGTTTCCTGGTTTGACTGCACATCAAGCATCAGTAACAAGGACCGTTCATCGATGGAGGGAGATAAACCCACTCATCCTGGTTCCATGCAGATGAGGGTAAGATGAAACAAGATATCCCAGAAGCGACGACGTACACATGATCTCAAAAGATGCATGTCAGACAGCGCCTGCCCGAGAAGTGTCTCATGGCAACTTACAGAACGCAAACAACCCCTTTTTTCCACTTCTCGAAAAGCTTGCAGTGAATCCGGTCTTGTAGGGCGTCTTGTCATTGCTAAAGCGAATCTAAAACCATGCTCAACGAGGCAATATGCACGGGTGCAATCACACGGACATCACGGTAAATTCGGTGGACAACGTCCTTGGAAGGCAACGGTGGGATCTGAGGGTCGACGTCAGTGAGCGTTGCGGTGAAGGCGTCGATGAAGCTCTTGAATTCCTTCTCGCATCGCCGATAGACAGGTTCTGGGTTGCACACAATCCTGTAAGCGACAGCCACACGGATGGTAAACAATGCTACCGTGAAGTTTGAACCTGGAACACGCGGATGCAGTCGGTGTGGAAAAGAACGACTATGAATAATGCATGCGCTCACCAGACGCGATCATTGCACGCCGGGTCTTGCATGTGCATCAGAAAATCCAGCGTGTGCTGAGATATCTGGCCGTCGGATGCTGGCGAACGGGTCGTGAGCCACCGCAAACAAGATGGAACAACAGGCATATGCACCCCATCCCGTCATTGGAGCCTCGACGACCTTGCCCACGACCTCCTGGCCGTCCTTGAGGGCAACCGCATCGTCGTCGCGCTCGTCGTTGCCGGCATCCTCAACCTTGCGCTTCTTTCTCGCAGGGGTCTTCTTCTCTGACACGTCCCGCCTAGACGTGCGCGCGCTGGCCGGCTTGCGTTTTGTGCTCGGCGCACCGCGTCGGCGCTTTCTGCGGCCCACGTCCTCGTCAGCGGTGCCGTCAGACTGTTCGTCGAGCGCGTCGCTGTGTAGAGATTGCGCGTCTTCGTCGTCACTGTCGGCAACGTAGTCTTCCTCGCTCACATCCTCGACTGGCGACTCGGAGCGCGCGTTGGCGGGCTTCTTTGCCTTGGTGCTGCTGCGTTTCGCCATACTAGTACGAACGCTGAAGAGCGCACTGGCGGGCTCGAGAAAAGGGCCAAAAGGCTGACTCGCCCCCTGACTAATTCATCAAATGTTTATTCAGCAGCGCTCCGAGTCATTGCGCGATCCCCCCACTTAGTAACTGCGACAGGCGGACTTTTGTGCTGTACTGAGAGTGCTCCACAAAGATACCAGCGGCTGCCGCCGTTCGATTGCCGGTTCGAGGGGTTTGAATCTCGGTTATCCTGCCAGAACTCGTCCAAGGTTCCGCTCACCCATGCTTCAGGAGGCGGACGAGTCCTGAAGGGGGCTCGTGCCCAGAACAAATGACACCCGGCGTTGTACTGGCGAGCCCAACTCAGTCAATCCGTGTACAGAATCTAGAAAGCTCAAAGCCGTGACACCTGGTTTCGACATAGAGCAGGCGGTAGACGGGTGCATGGCGAGGGCACCCGCGGCGGGACACACAGCAACACGCTTGGTCCCAGACGGTAGGCGTCGAGGAATCTGCAAGAAAAAAAATTGCACGGAGATCCTCCCCAAGGTAACCTGTGAATTGACTCTGCGGAGAAACCCATTCACCACTTAGCATAGCAACTGCGCTTGAGGAGCCGTCACCATAGGGTGACGGACATCGAGATTGGTGTAACAAGCCTACCTCAGACAGCGCGGAACATACAAAGCAGATCTCATGGTTATGGACGCGACACCGGTCAATGACAAGCGAAAGGCAGACCTTGTTGACATCGCAACAATTTCACAGCGCCCGAGTGATGGAATGAGCACTGGGTTTGCAAAGCCTTTGGACACTATAGGAACGACGCAACAATATTCGAAACAAAGATCAGCCCCACGCACACTGAACAAGAATTCGTGTGGACCAGAGTCCGAAAGAAACCCAGAACCCCGACTGGTCGAAATAGAACGGCACGAAGGACAGCGGCCAACTCTCGCTCCTGTGGTGGAGTCTGAGTTTCGACGATCGGGAGAAGCCACTGACTGGGAAGCCAGCTCTCACACGATGGATGCGCGGCACGTTCCTAGGTGCATTGCTTCGGAAGACGGTGCTGGCTACTCGTTGAATGCGGCATACAGCCGAGTAGTTACATGGCCTTCACCTTGGTAGAATAAGACCATCAAAGCCTACGTCGAGAGGAGAGAATGGGCACTGATCGCGATTAATCATCCTCGTGAATAGTAATCCTCTGTTCCGTCGCTACACGAGAGGGCTCGGTTGGCTGAGGCGTAGGGTCGTCACTACCAGTAGAGATGGGCCCCTCCCGAGCGCTCGGCTCGGGACCATCCTCATCCTCATCACTGTCCCCGTCAGTTTCGTCTCCGGGTTTCCGGAACACAAGTTCCTTTCCATTGACCAGTCTGCGTTTTTTCAATGGCACATCAGAAATGCCAGTCTGCCCCTCGCCCGCGCCAGCTGTGTCCGAAGACTTGATCTTTGCACGCTCCTTTTTCTTTTGCCGTTTTGCACGGTTTCTTGCAGTCTTTGCTTCCGCAAGGTCTTCTGCTTCTTTGCGCCGTTTCTCGAACTCGGCTGTGTCTTTTTCCTATCGGACAATACTGAGCGCGTCGCGGACAAAGGCAGCGCGGAGGCACATACTTTTGTGGCTTGGTCTTCCATGATCTTGAGCCTCTCATACTCTCGCCTCCTGCTCGCCTTGTATACGTGGAACTCGCCACTTCCTGCGCCGGCACTTGAACCCTGGACGTTCTTCATCATCTCTCGTGCCGGTCGTATCGTCTTTTCCTTTGGCGCAGGGGGTACATGGGCTGGTTTAGCAGGATCCTTGAGGAGTCGTTCGAGCTGTGAGCGCTGGCGCTCAAGCGGGGTAAGGGCATGGCGAGATGCTGCTGGCGCTGGCGACGCAGAGTGCGAGTTGGACGTCGACATGGCCCGGGTGCAAGCCTTGACAAAACAGCTACCAACAACCCAACATCATTACACTTCTAGGTCTACACAAGTCTCTAGGATACGTCCTACGGAACGCTTGCAGTCTCATGGCCAATCCTACACGACTGTGGTCCAGCGGACATCAGCAACACAAAGCCGGGCGAGGAGTAGCAAAACTCACGAAGCACCGCGTTGACGCAGCCATCGTTCTCTGGGTTGTTTGTTATCTGTGCATACTTGCCAAACACAACCTTGCCTCCCGTCGTGACCATTCCCAACTCCGAGACATTGACCTCGATCACTGTCCCCTTGGTCAATACACCGAGCTGAGTGTACATCGGTGATTGGGGATTCTTCTTGACGCCCAGTATCTGCAACTGGAACGTTGCCTTCAGGTCGGCTATTGGCATAGTTGAATGGCGACACCAGATCAACACTGCACGGGCTCACGATGAGTGACGTTGGCCTTTTTGTATCGCAGAGCCATCGGTCTGATGAACCGCTCCATCTTGACGGGCTTTCGTGTAAAGCCTTCGCCAACAAAGGTGGCTTTTGTCACCATCCGCTTCCACGACTTGCGTTTGCTCTTTCCGGTCTTGACCACCTTGAACATTTCATCTTCTGCGATACCCCGCACTTTGGGTAACGGCACGGCGTATTTTGCAGCCTTGTCTTTGCGCTTTTGTTTGATGGCTGACGAGAGTGCCTTGGCGTCCCTTTGGCCCTCGCGGTCGAGCAAGTATGTAGGAAGAGCACCATCTGGAATGGCAGAGGAGTCTGTTTGCTTGACATTGCGCTCGTCGTGTGCTTTGAGGGTCTTCTTGAGCTGGACCTTTTCTGCGTGACGCTTGGCATGAAGGATTTTCGCCTTCAGACCAAACGTCTTTTGGGCAACTGCGGAGGCCTTATGGACGGCCCGAGCCTCTCTCTTACGTCTGGAGAGAGATCAAGTCGAACAGCGCAAACAGGAACACTGTTGAGATACTGACTTTCGTTCGTAATAGTCTAGCCGTCTGCCGTGCCGTTTGATATGCTCCTCGATGTATTCGTTCTACAGCTCGTAAGATTAGACCGTGTACAGCCCTGCTATCGCGTCGCAAATACCTGCGGCTGTCCGTAGTATTAGTGAGCGAAGCGCACAGCGGTGAGGGACCTGCCATTGTGCACCAGGCGAGCCAGGAGGAGACCGACGGCAAGTGCCGATCGTGCACAGGCAATGTCCAACGCGCACTTGAACACGACCACGACCGCGACCCGCGCACAACTTGGTTCCGTTCAGAGGATCGCACCCGCGATGTGGCAAGACTCGAACAACTTTTACGGCGCGTCGTCCTCGCAGAGCCCATACTATTCTGCCCATGCCCACCAAAATGTCCCCCTCCAGTTCTACGCCGCAGGCCCTGACCAGGGCCAGTTTTACCCTGGCTCGCGCTCAAGCCTGGAAGGGAACATGGGCTCTGCGGGCTCAGTGGCACCGGGGCCAGTCGCTCAGACGTATGGCGGTAGCATTCAGCAGCCCGGGGGCTGGTGGACTGCCTTTGGCACTGGTGGCTTCGAAGGCGAGCCTCCACTGCTAGAGGGTAAGTCGACGCCTGAATTCTGTGGTCTCTGCCTTACTCTGGGCTCGCAGAGTTGGGGATCAATTTCTCGCACATACGAGCCAAATCTATGACGGTCCTCAACCCACTTCAGCACGTGGATGAACATATCATGGATGACGCCGACCTCGCAGGACCTCTCCTCTTCTTCTTCTTGTTTGGAATGCTTCTCCTCCTGGCCAGTATTTTTCTTCTTTTACTGGTGCAACCAATTTGCTTACCGGTCCCTATAGTCTGGCAAACCGCAGTTTGGTTACATTTACGGTTTCGGTTTGCTGGGATCGATGTCGATATACACTCTCCTCAACCTCATGTCCGACAAAGGTATCGACGTTTACCGCGTCGTGTCTGTTTTAGGCTACTGTCTACTCCCAATGGTCGGTGTCGGTGCAGTAAGCGTGGTCGTTACTCTCGAGTATGTGTTTCCCGTCCTGGTCAAGTCCATCTACTCACCGAGTGCATGGACCCAGTGGATTTGTTGGCTACCTGCTCTCTCTGCTTTCGATTATATGGTGCACATTCTCTGCGTCGGGTATTTTCGTAGCTGTGCTGCGCATGTCAGAACAACGTCTACTAGTTGCATATCCTGTCGGCTTGCTCTACGGATGCTTCGCGTTATTGAGTGTCTTCAATGTCGGCGCAGGTGGGGCCTCTAGTAGATAGACTGTCCATCTATTCATCCAATAGCATGCATCTGGTCAGTCTATATAGAGCCCGGTTCGCCAAATGAGCGATCCCCTACTATAAAATCAAGTTTAATCGCAATGCTAGAGATTTAACTGCATGCCCTCCTAGTGCTTCCTTTCCCCCGTTCTGCTCGACCTCAATTGCTGACTGTACAAGGTCAGCAGTGCCTCCATAATCTCCTCCAACGGCATCGTTGCGTATTCATGCACATACTGGGGCAATGTGTCCTCGAGGTTAAATCCCGACTTTTTGAAGAACGGATGCATCACATCGGGGGTGGCCTCGCCCAGCTGACGCATCGTCAGCCGCTGTATCTTCCTCTCTCTCGGTTCATACACCAGCGTCAGCTTTCCGAGGCCACCCAGCGAGCTAGGACCCATGGATGGAGTGCCCCCCTCCGCATGCGGTTGCGTGGTCTGTCTAACCGGAGGATTAGGGTCCACCACCGAAGGACCATCATCGGCGGGAGCAGAGGATATGCTGCCCTTGACCTGGTTCCTCGTCAACAGCGGTGGAATCGTGCCGTCCTCCAAGTGCGGAGCCGCGGGTCCAGGTGGTACCTCAGCACCAGACCCTACACCCCTTTTCTTCGAAGATGCTCCAGGAGGGCTGCCCAACTGCGCGCTCGTGGGTACTAGCACCTGTTCCAATTCCCTCGTCAAGTTTTTTCGAAGCCCTGTGAGCCATGCGTACAGCGCCATGTTGAGCGTGATGTAAATGTCTTCCGGGCTTTTGCCACCCCCCTGAAATGTGCTGTAGAAATCGTAAAGCAATCGAACCTTGAGGTCCTGGACGGACTCCTCGGTGATCATCAGCATCTTCATACAGGGTAGGCCAACAACGTTTGACTCGATTGGATTCTTGAAAAGTGAGGATACCCAGGATGGATTTTGTGAGATGGTGGTATTTGATGCCAGGAATGGTTGAAGCTGGCTCAGTTTGGAGATATCCATGGAAGTGAACGATAGATGGACTTCTCTTCGAGACGGTAGACTGTCCTGTACCATCCGATTTAGGCTGGCGTGTACATCGCGACCAACGAACTGCGCAAGCTCGGTATCCGCCATCGAGCGAGGGAAAAGGATGAGTCTGAGCTTCTCGAGCCGGAAGCTTATTTGTTGGCGGACCAGGTGGGAGATGTCTGTCTCTGCTTCCTTGAACTTTGTCCTCGCGGACTCCAAGAAAGCGGCAGCTACTTCTGTAAGTGGCTTGTCGGGCCTAGGGCCTAGTGTAGCACGGAAAGCCTCCGATTCCCGACTAGCGCCAGCTCGTTGAGCAGCAATGTTGGCCTTGAACTTGTTAACATAGAGCATGAGTTTGGGAAAAGTGGATATGGTTGCCAAAGCGGTGATCTCTTTGCCATGAACAGTGAATGCAAGAAGAAGCGGCCGGTCCGTGGCTTCGGCCGTTGAGGAGATGAGCGACCAGTCATCATGAATATCCACCTGAATTGGGTCCGCACTACAATAGGAAAAAAAAGTCAATTATGTTGCTTGGCTCTTTGTGAGAGACTGACCGGTAAACCAACAGACGCTGGTGCTCTGACTCCAGTTCAGCGCTTAGAGGACCACTGGTCATGGTGAGTTCCAGCAGCCTTGCGGAAGAAGACTCCGATAGAACGTGGCCGTTCCTGCTGACAGTGTGGAATATGCAGGCCGCTACGCTGACATGGCCGGAAATATTCCCTTTCGCAATTATGGAAACATCTGCAACGGATAAAGACAGCCCTCGAGAGCTCTCCGAAAGTTTCGTGCTTATGAGAGTGTCTTCCATGTTGAGTGTGACGTTGCTGATAGACTGCCCTAGGTCAACATTGACTTCAATTGAACGTATGCGGAGAACAACTGCTGTGGTCACTCCTCGTTTGACGACGGGACTGGAAGGATGTAGAGGGGGTGACATAGGTGTCTCTGGAGGCGTGTGCTCCTGGGAGAGAAGTGGAATACGGTCCAGCCATACGGCCTTGAAGCACAGTATGTCTTGCAAGCGTGAAAAACGTATGCCGCCCGACATGTCGGTGCTAACGACCAGAGATACCGTATTGTCAGTATCCCTGACTGAGTCATCCGTCTTGGCCAGCGCCAGCGAAAATGCAAGGTTGCGAGCAGCTAGGTTGACACAATCGTCACTCAGGAATCCGTGTTTCAGGCCCACAGTGAGACCATCGACGGAGCCGGTAAAGGTTACCATATTGTTGCTAGGAGAGATGCTCACCACAAACCCTCCACTCTCCCACCGCAAGGCTGCCAGCACATTGACATCAGGTTGACACGTAAACTCCAAGGTGGACTGGTCGATGCGGAGGGAGAAATTGACCTGCAGTCTAGAGGTTCTCTGATGGTCTGACGTTATCGCAAGAGGCAAGGACGGTACTGATCCACTGCCTTCGATAGCCACAGAAGGGCTCGAGAGCTCGTCGCGATGGGTGGTCGTCTGCATGCGCGTCTGCACGAATTCAGTAATGTCTGAGACGAATGGTAGTAGAGTGGGCCTGAGAATATTATGACTGGAATGTATCTTGGCCTTGAAGATCAAAGTGGATGGTTGCAATGGCCGAGAGACGTTGTCGATGTCAGGCGATGTTCGATACTCTATCCATGCGGACACAACAGGTAACCTGATGAGCTCGGCACCCGGGGCTGGGAGGGAATCATAAACATCCTGCGGGAATGCAGAGGACACTACCCTTCTATGTCTCCCTTCGCTGTGTACGCGGATCTCTCCGCTCTCAAAGACGAGAGCCCCAAAGATATTTAAGATAGGCTGACCATCGGCCAACGGGGTTGTGATCGGTGACGGCTCCGAAGTTTGGGGTGTTGGCGCGCGTGGAATATTGCTGGCGAGACGTTCCATTCTCTCTCTCCCTTGACGATAGACGTCGATGAGAGAGAAAACACAGTCTGAGATGGAAGAATCGAGGTCCAGGATGAACCCAGTGATATTGGCAGTGATCCAGATTTGGTGCTTGGAGAGGGACGTGTCTGAATGAAGCTGGGCCTTCATTTGAGGATAAACCAAACGATTGTGAGTTTGGTGATTCTCCGAATGGAAATCCGTGGCTATATACTTTCTGAATCTGCGAGCGGTTCAATTCACGATCACGTGTGAATGAGGGCAGCATACCGGTTAACAAATTGGAAAGATAATTCTCTGGTGTTCATTAGGCCGGCTTCTCCCTTTTGGGAACTGAACCTGATCCGTCGTACAGAGAATAAGAACGCGCGAACGGCTGTCTGATCTTGACTAGGCAGTCCCGGTGGCCCGACCTCCTGATTCAGCGCCAGGGGAAAGGCCACACCTATTCGCTCTATCTCCACCAACACGATGTGCTGGCTCAGCCAAGATGGCTTGTTTGCATCGCGAATTGGGGTTTGAGTTTCGAAGGTTCTTAGAATACTCCTGGTCTTCTCCTTGAACGCCTCCAATTCTGCAGCTCTTTGTTGCCGCCGGGAGATTAACTCGGCCTATACAGGGTTTGTGAGAGACGCGACGCGTCACGCTAGAATTCATACCTGATGATAATCGATGAAGTCACCCAGCTCGCTGATCGAGCTTGGTTGCATGACGGCGTGAATTTTTGGAACGGAAACCTTCAGGATCCCATCATTCACCGACGATGTAATATCAACGACCACGAAGACGGACTTCTCGTTGAGGTCGAACCCATACTCATGGGTGGCAATACCCGTGCGAGGTGCGAGAGATGACGCGAGATTTCGAAGTTGGACCTTCCATTCTGATTGATCTTCTTCTCTGGCAATGTCTCCCCAGACATCTTCGCATTCCAGGTGGAATACGGACGAGGGACCTTCCAACCCCAACCTGAAACCCTTGACGTTTGCGTGAATGATGATCTTGCCAGGAACACCAGACGTTCGTTTGGGCTCAGATACGGTCGAATGTTTCTGACGAGTCTCTTGGACTAGATCCAACAAGTCTGTAAAATCTTGGCCAAATTTCTGCTGCACTACGAGGAGGGTATCTATATGAGTGGGTTTGACCATAATGTTCACGAAGTCAAGTGCACCAAGCAGCTCGATACCACTGTTGCGTTGATGTCCTGTCAAAGTGAGGGCAGGCAGGATAAACTTGACGCGAGGAGATCCCGCAGAATTATCTGAATTGCGGGACTTGTAAGTTATAGTAAATCCCTGCGACCCGAGTTGGAGACCGAAATCGTGCGTCTGTTTGGATGGTGAAGTAGGCAAGGAAGAAGCAAATCCAGTCGTATCTTCTACAGTCCAGGACAACCAGGTTCCCCTCATCACTTGAAGTGTGACACCCGTCCTGGCAATACGCCCGTTGATCTGCAGATGAAATGAAAGCCGTTCCGTGCTGTGTGCCATTGACGGCTTAGATACCGTCGACACGCTGCTTCGTTTCAATTCCGAGACGAGTGTCTCTGCTGTGGCCTCGACACTAGGAAGGAAGTCGGCACGCCACTCCTCGACGAAGCGGTACAGTCGGATGGCACTGCGCGGGACGTTGACCAAAACCTCTTCGAGCCCGAAAACGATACGGAGTATCTTTGACGCAATGTCATGTCGCTGGACTGCGTTGATTCTCCCGTTGGCTAGAGCTAGCGAGGCCAGGATATCCTGGTCAGCGTTACCTGCATCGACTCCTTTGGACCGGGCCCGGACGTGGACGTCCTTGAATGCGAACACACCACCTGCAGACTCTGTTCCAATTCCCGGCAAGACGAGCGAAGAATAGGAAAAATCTAGTAAAGAACCTGCGACTTCGAAAGTGAGATTCTCGGCCCCAGCACGAATGTTCATGTTTCCGATATGGGCCACTAAGATGGTTTGAGAGGTTGGATGGGCTGCTTGAGAAGAGGGGCTAGCATCCGAGGTGCATTTATGCAAGTACTTCTTGATGCGGATTACACCCTGAGCAAAATCGACTAGACGAGGCGACACAGCCAGCGAGACATCGGCGATGCTGAATATAGCGATCTGTTGAGTTGCTTGTGTAGGAAGCGAGGTAGGGGATATCGAGTGGAGCGGATCAAGGGGATTTGTTTGATATCGGAAACGTAGCATGGAACCTGTGATATAACTGTGCGACTTTGGGGAAACCGACAATATAGTTACGTGCACGGCACCGATTCCAAATGTCACGGACAGCGGAGCAGAAGGGGAATTCACGGGCCTCGGGGTTTCAGTAGGAAATAGTAGATCCAAAGGGTTTGTGTCGATCTCGTCGGGCGTATCCAAGTCGACCACAAGATTGGCCACGCGAGATCTTATGAGCCGTCGCACTTCTTGGTCCCCGTTCCACTGCTCAGAATCAGAGGTTAAGTCACAATGCCGCAAACACAGGCGAAGCTGGAACAAAAACTTGAGCGGGCCGTTTGTCCGCAATGCGTGCGGCAGTCCTCGCTGAACCAGGAACGATGGTTGTATGACGGAAAGAGGATCTACAAACGCGTCGTCCCTCGTGAGCCAGAGAATATGCCGCACGAGGGCGATTGATGACGTGGAGAATCTCGTTCTCCACTCTTGGTAAATATGTGACAGCATTTCTATGCGATTCTTCGCCGCATGTAGCAAGCAAGTTATATATTCCGGGTCTGATGGTCCCACCTGAGCCGTAAAATTACCGGCAGATGTGTCGATGTGTCCGTGCGCGTGGTTCACTTGAAACGCACGCATTGATAAGCAAAATTCCGGCTGTGGAAATTCAGGAGTGGCACCCGTAAAAAGTGGTAGTCTGCCTAACCCGATGGAGAGTTCGTAAAAGGTCGCTTGGATAGCCATGGCGTGCCGCCCCTGTGGAATAGCTAGGATGTGCAGGTTTGTGAGCGTGCTGTGCAAGACGGCATCGACAACCTGGCCGTCCTCCGGGCTGCCTGCAGCTAATGATGGGCGGCTGAAGCCCCTGTTCAAGAAAAGCTGTTCCAATACCTGAAAGCGCGCAGAATGAAGCGAAATGTCGAGAGTCGTTGACGGAGAGGAACCGCCTCTCTCTGTAGACACGAAATCAGATAATCGGCGTACAAACACCACATCTAACATTAGTTCCGCGCTGAGGTCCTGCACTAATATTAAGTTCAAGTGTCAATCACTCCATAGGAACCACGTTACATGTCGTTCGCACTCGTCCTTGAGGCGGGATATAAGAACAAGGAGGAGTGGTGTGATAAGAACCTCAATGCCTTGGTTGCACTGGATGCGAACCATAGAACTTGAATCAGCACCAGCGGACGGTTCCAACTTGGGCGGTGAGACCAGAGAAGGTGGTCTTGAGTGACCCTTGGGCCGATGGAAACTGGAGGCCGGTGGATCCTAGGATACCGTGTGATCAAGTACACCTGCCTTTTGGGCGACTATACATACTCTTAGCTTAGCGAAAGGTGAGCCTTCACGATTTGATATATCAGCCAACGAAATTTCCCTATAGCGTTTTGTGAGGCGTTCGTAGTGACAAAGGAGCTCTCTCCTAGCATTCTCTTCTGTGGGGGGCGTCAGCCGGATTCATAAACCAGTTTAGCTATCTACCAGGACTCGTGGACCACTCGCTCTCCCACGATCCGTCGTCGGTCAAATCAGCGTCGTCCGACTCGTCCGAGATGGATGCTTCTGAGTCGTCCACATAAGTTGCGGCGATTGGTGGAAAGACGCGACTCCGTGCCAAACGTGCGTCCCTATCTGCTTCAGAAATATTCTCTCCGTCTGATTCAGACAAGTGTGAGAGCTGAGACCAACGAAGGAGAGGGCTGGGACGTTGCTGGTGCTGGACATTGGAATTTTGTACGCGGTTGAACCGTGGAAGGACGAGTGGCGGAAGAAAAAGGTCATTCCGGTGCACGCGGTGGGATGGGCGACGTCGTGTGCTGCGGACCGCTGAAGTATGCAACCTGTTCCCGAAGTTAATCCGAGCCTCAGCGATTTGGGTGAGCAAGTATTGGGCTCTCCGAGACAAGAGATCTTGTTCCTGTATGAATGCTGCCTGAGGATTGTGCGTCGTCTTTGGGCAAGTGAATGAGTCCAGGGCAACTTCAAAGTCTAGGGCAGCAGCTTCCGACCACGACCTCCGGGAAGCGTCCGGAGTGACCAAGCCTTTTACAGAAACAAGCGGCAACCTCAAGTCAAGAAACTTGCCACAAAGTTGACCTTGCAGATCATTTGTATGCAAAGTAAGTCCTTGTGGCACGTCCAAATCAATAGCAGCCGCTCCAGCGACGCAAGTGCAGTTCAACGCCTTCAGGGAAAGCTTCACATACGTCACTGGAACGGTCGTCAGAAACGACTTTCCTACACAAATCTACTTACAGTCAGGATCCAGAGGGACAGTGAATTCGTTTGCGGGGGCGTTTACGATGTCCGTAAAATGTATCTGAAACACGTCGACGACCGCGAGTAGAGCACGGCTTTCCAGCGGCGTTGCGAGAACTTTGACATGTCCCAGAGCGATTTCCCATAGGCATACGTATGTGCGCATACGTGGCGGGGGTCCAAAAAGTCTATTGGTGGTGATCTCGATGCCTAGGACAAGTTGACTTACGTCTTTGGCTATTTATAACCACTCGAGCACTCACCGTCGACGATGAGTGTTTCCTTGAACTGTTGTCTTCTGCTGCGGAAGAATTCATCTTCCAGGCGAGTGTCCGTGATACGCCCTCTGAGCTCACCGACATTGAGCGACATCTCTTATAACAAATGAGATGATTGGCTGCAATTGCCGTAGCTATCGCTTACCCATGAAATAATCATGCAACCGGAGATCTAGTTGCAATTCGGGGAATGCAAGGTACAACGAAGTGCCAACATCATTTGTGGTCGCCATCCTCGAATGCTTTTCAAAGCCAGGCAAACCCGCGGGAAGTAACAAAGATCCGCGTTGGACGGTCAAAGTTAATTCAACTTGAAGCATATTCGCCTGTACCCTCATCGAGGAATCATTCACTCTATGCTATATGCAAACTCACCTTGTTTGGTCGCCACTTTTTTTCGACAGGATCACCCACTTCACCTCTGGCGCGTTTCTCCAGGTACTCAGTTAGTGTGGAGAAGTGGGTGAAGGAGCCGAGGTAGTTGTCACGCAGGACCATGAAGTACCTGATCGCCCAGCCGAGCGTTTTCATGGCGACGTCACCAGCCTATTCTCAGATTCGTAGATATAAAAATGCTTTAGACTAGCGACATACCGAGATAGTGATTTTAAGTTGCTCGATGTTGTCTTGGTGAACCTCTGCCCAGTAATGGTAAGTACCATCCAAACGGAATCTGCCTGCTTGTAAAATGTGATCCTCCTTGCCCTGATTGTAAAGAAATTGTGTGTTCCACTTCGGCAAGGACATGCTGACGGAAAGCTCCGGTACATCAACTGCAAAGGAGATGGTCGTAGCTTCCGGGAGATACACGTTGGACGGAATCGTCAACGTCGCCGACAAACGGGAAGATCGTAGGTTAACCATAGCTAGTAATGAAATATCAAACGTGACAAAATGCCAGGAAGAAAATGCACACACTGTTATCATCTTTGATCAACGGCTTGTCGATGATGTTTTGGTCGTTGCCATACAAGTTTAAATCAAAATGATGCAAGTGAAGATCGAGCGAGTAGATTATAGGCACAAAATGGTGCCATTCCGTAGGCTCGCCGCTAGTCCAGTCGCGAGAAAGGTCGGTAATCATGTTTATATGATCTCTCAAAAGATAAATGACTGGCTGCCTTACGGAAACCGAAAATGACCATTGGCGTTCTGCGTTCCACTTGAGCGGGGCGGGGAGCGCTGCAGAAACCTATTCGCGATCAAGTCAAAACACCCGACGTGCGCTCCCAAGCTCACTCACTCGACAGGATTCTGCGGCAATAACTTTAATGTCATTTAGACTCGATGTGACCTCAATGGTGTCGAGATGCACTTCTAGTCGAGACTCGTATCCATCCGGTCCTATGATCATCGGGATAAGAAAACTGATGGAAGAGCTATCCCCAGAGGCGACGTGGAAGGAGGCATGCTCTCGTGCTCTCAATTTCGGGATTTCCGCGAGACCGTCCCACTGCCAATTCTTTGATGGTTCGCGGAATGGGACATTTAAAGTGGTTTCTTCACGCAGTTCGACAAAGATCTTCATTGCAGTCCATATGCGTTTGTCCCCGGGCTTAAGACGCTGAGACGTGGCCATGTCGTGGAAAGTAGGAGGGAAAAAAGTTCGCTGGAGATGAGCCCTTTTGACAGATTATTAGAAGGCCACGTAAGACGTCAACAGCAAGAACTTTACCGCTGTCGATCTGCCCATGGACCATACCGTAACACGCCATTGCGAATAGCCAAATCGATCCCCCATTCAGGAGGCAAATCACCGTTCCCAATGTCATACGACTCCAAACCCATTCCCTTTGGTCCATCGAGCTCGTCGGGGACTTCACCGACGACGTCCGCGTAATATGAGAGCTCAAGCGCCGGGGCTTCTACGATTCGACGTTCAATCGCATACTCGCGTTTCGTGAAGTCATCACCGCCAAAGTTACTTTCATCCGCACTCTTCCTGTCAAGCACAGATGGTCTTCCCTCAAGCCCACCGGACACTAAACGGTTTGGAGAAAACAACGTCGAGTACAGCCTAATGCCTTTCCAGACTTTCGAGAATATGCCGAAAGATAAATAGCTCAATGGAATGCGATCTGCAAAACTACAGAGTGTTAGATGGCATCCACAAAGAGCCCCGAAGGTTGGCTACTGACATGGATGTTTCCGCTTTTGCTCGAACGGCGTGGCCCACGCCAGTCATAGATCCCCGGTATTGTTCGTTTTCTATAAAATGTATAAGAGCGTTCTGGAACTTGAAGTTCAAGAGCTGCTTGTAAAGGTCACATTTGGACCTTGCCTAGATCAGATATCAGTGAAGAGTACGCCACAACTCGGCAGGTATACGGCGTCATACCCGCACGATCCCAAATGTACCGTCCGCCCTATGACATTCAGCAACCATGAGGCTCGGCGTCGACGAATTACCGCACACGATTGCCAACTTGGATATCTCGATGGATATTGGCAGCAAGTCTTTGGGATCGAGGTATGGCATTTGCCGCTTAATCCAACTTATTGCGGCATGGATGATGGGCGGTGGCTTGATATAGGCTAGCGCAGGTGGAGGATATATACCTAATTGTTGTTCAGCAAGATAGTGACAGAAGATAGGTTGACAGACTTGCCCTCCAAACCTGAAGTGCGGGAAAAATAACGCCGAGATCCTGATTCCTCGAAAACGGACGGCGCTCTGGCCCGCATCTGGGAAAGAATGTGGTCATACGCCGCAGTTCTATTGTACAAAAACCATTCGAATCCATGGGCGGTGACCTTGATGCGGCACGAACGAAGAGCATACGTCTGGTTGACTGTCACGACGTCTATCAGCCAATTTTGACACAAGCACACGAACGAGAACTGTCGCACAGTCCTCTGCACCAACGTGAGCACGATTCAGGTCATCTCCGGTGGCGGGGACACGCAGCCAATACCTCCAGGAAATCTGCGCTTTGACAATCTTGATAGTCTGGTTGCTGGAGTGGTATAGAACATCTTTAAGAAGGATTCTGCCGGCGAGGATCGAAAAATGAATGGACCCTAGCACGTCCCATTGGTTTCTACCAGCGAGCCTGCCGGAATGTTGGGTACTCACCAATCTGGATCCATGCGCTAGATTCACCCTTATTCCAGTACGCGATTCTCAGTAACAGGCCGACGACAGCCGCGACAAGACGGTTGAAGTAGAAAACGTAGAAGACCGAGGCTATGAGGAGGCAGACACAAGTCACCAAGAGATAGACCCTAAGCATGGTCTCGGTCGTTGGTACAGGGCGAAGAAGGAGCGGACTTGAGTTCGAACTAGACGTCGACGCTGAAGCTGAGCTCGGGCACGGTGCCTGCAGGTGCCGAGGTGTAGTGCTAGGCGGAGGTGAATGTGCAACTTGCACTCGTGCTACGCGAACCTGGCACTCGGCTGGAATCAGACCGTCTCGGCTTTCTCCACGACCGTCAAGATGCAGTCCGCGCAAAAGCCAACAAGTCCACTGAAACGCTTTGCTCTACACTCCACCACGACCTGCTCGTCGCAGGCGACAGCGTACGGAAAATGTATTGTCGCGACATACACCGACGTCCGCAAAGACTGCTGCAAAGAAGAATTCGAGAAATTCGGGCAGTGTCTGCGCCAGGCGGTGTGTCTGCAAGAACTTGCGACGAACGCCTGCCCACTCACACACCACAGATGAAGCGCAGCTGGTGACGTTGAGCCCGTTCCACGCTTGAAATAAGGTTATATTGTGGCATGGAGCGGAGATTACAGTAGATGTACTTGGACTATAAGGCACTCTACTCGGTGGACATGCTCCCTGGTATTCTCCCTACGTCTTCTGTCCCTGGGCCATTGGCGGTTTCTGCGGAGTCAGATTGGTCTGGCGTTCGGCGCCTGGCTTCCTCTCGTCGCCGCATAGCGGCCCTCAAGTGGGAGGAAAGGGGAGTTACGGTGGTATTTGGCAGAGGGAGAGTGTGCAGGTCTGCGCGGGACACGAGGGCGGGGTTCCGCAAGTGGTTCACAAGGTGCCGGAAGCGAAGGTCTATGATCATTGTGGGTGTATGATGGCGTGAACATTTTCGGTCGTGGCCGTCACCGTCCTGGTCTACCTCCAAGGCAAGTGCGGGTGGGGACAGAGCGGGAGACGGCGGGATTGCACTGGACTCGGGGTCGGACAGGGCGGGAAAGCGGAGCGAGACCTCGAACGAGATGGTGGTGAGAAGCATCTGAAGACAGAAGATGAGGGTATCGAGTAATACGAGGTGCGGCTTGGACGGGAGGTATCCTGTGCAGGCGTGAGCAAGTCGGCGAGCGAGCCTGAACGAGACACTTGCCCATCCCAACAAAGTCGAGAATGATGGCACGGCTCTCTGTTGCGCCGTCCCGGAGGTGTAACCAGAAGCTAGGCACGTTTGAGGCGCAGAGGAGGAGGAACCAGACGCGCAGGGACAGCTTGGAATCGAGCTCGCGAGGCTTGTGGAAGATGAACTGGCTGAAAACTCTGCATAGCAGGGGCAGCAGTGCTGGCGACAGGAAGAAGGAGAGCGTGTAGAGCTGGAATGTGAGATTGTCGAGCTGCAAGTTAATTACCGCGGTGAGCACACGCCAGCGAAAACGGGTCGGAGACACCAACAGAGTCGATAACGTGTTGTCGCTGAACGTCATGGCGCCTGTGCATGTCATCTAGTCTGTTCCCCGCCCGTCGTCGTTGCGGACGTCGAGGAGGAAGACGGGGAACGGTGTCACCGCACGCGACCTGTTTGGCTCTGTTGCTGTTGGTATCGCCGAAATTACGCTACTAGTAGTGCTGTGCGTGTACTGGTACATACATGCTGGCATGTCCGTATCATAGTCCCGTGCAATAAATAAGCTCGTGTCCGCATCATCGCACTAGTCCCCGGGGCGGCTTTTGGGCAGCAGGCGCAGCGGAGAATAGCGGCTCCATGTAAGCGGCGTAGTCCATCAACGCAGCGTGGGCGCTCGTCGACACCTCCGAGGTATATACGGAATGCCGCTCGTCCTCGCTCTCGGGAGAGGTGCGTTGACGCTCTTTCGAGGAATGGCTCAAAGGCTCATGGGGGTTCCGTAGCCTCGTGGGTGTTCTTTCCTCCGCGCGGGTGGTCGTCTCCGTGGCGCCGGGCGATGCCAGGGGGCGTGGTGGTAGTGCACGGATGCGACGGCCAGAGGCTGTGTCCGGCAAGGGATAAGGTGGTAATAGCGGCGAGGTGGGTGGTGGGTTCGGAGGCAGGTCACGATCGTCCGTCGACACTGGCATGTAGCTTTGCGGGCGGATGTCGAGGACAACATCCTCGAGATCCTGGGGGTCGCCAACGTTGTTTTGTGGGTGGAGCAGTTCGATATTGTCGCTCGCTTGGCGGGAATGCCCCAGCGAATCGGGCTTGGAGAGAGCGTGGAAATAGCCCAGACGCCGTGACCGGTCGTCTCGCTTCTGGAGGCGGAGGCGACGCACGTATCGGGTTGCAATCAGCACGCCGTCTTTCGAGGGTGAGTCGACACGACCGTGTGAGGAGGGTGGTACTCACAAAGCTCCAAGAGCAGGAGGGCTGCAACGATGGCTATGAACACGTACGTGGAGACACTCAAGAGGCGGGAGCAACTGGGCTCCACTGGAGTGTTGACAAACACCTGCGAACAGTAGTCGACGATCTGTTGGCGGTTGCTCCGACGCACGATCACAAGGAAGTATACGCCGACAACGAGGTTGAGGACGAAATGGACGGAGAGGAAGTAGGTGTAAATCATGACGAAGAGCTGCTTGCGTGCCACGACGCCGATGAAGCTGCAAAGCGGAGGCAGATGAGCGGCCGTGTGTGCAAAGGGGTGGACCGCGCGCACCCGAGCGTGGACGCGAGAAACAGAAGCGTCTCGACGATGCCGGTCAGCACGAACGCCACGCGCTCCTTTGTGGAGAGCTGGTATGAATCTGGGGCAGGGCATTCTGGTGAACAGGGCGGGGGCGGAGAGAGAGACACACACGGAAGACCTCGAACCATATGATGATGGATATGGCGGCGGAGAGAAGGAACGTGAGCACGGACATGAGCACGACACCGGCGCGGACGGGTATACAGCAGCAGGACGAGCTGGAGTGCAACAGCCATGCTCTCGCTGGGCGGTCAGAGGGCATGGCGGCAGGACGAGACGCAGTGTCACTATGGCGATGCTCCCCGTCAACTTGGCCGTCCGCGCTCACGGTACAGCAACAGGCGTAATACACAGTAGGGACGCTGGGCGACGGCCCCGTCCACCGACCCGTCGTTTGCTCCTCCTGCCCGCGAGCGCCAGTCCGTCCCCAAGAACGTGCCCGACAGTGGATGGCGATGGGGCGATGTCGTGGCATCGCACCCGCCCTGTCGGCGATCCGTGCTGCGTTCCCCGCCTGCACGACCGCCACGAACGCACGTCCCCGCCGTGTCGGTGGACGTGCTCCCCAGCCAGCGCGTGCTGGCCCGTGGTGAGATGCGTGTGACCGGAGTTTGAACACGCTGGATCCCATGGACGTCGACGAGCGTCCCCGCGCCAGGTCTGAGCCGTTCCAGCCCGTCGACGAGTTCACGGTCGGTTATGTCTACTCGGCCGACATGCTCCTCCACGCCTCCCTCCACGGCCACCCCGAGCAGCCCGGGCGCATCGTCAGGATCTTCAACGCCCTCCTCGGCGCCAACTTGATCTCGAAAATGAAACAGATCCCCATTCGTCCCGTATTCCGCAACGAGGTTCTCCTCGTGCACACCGAGGAACACTGGGACAAGGTCCTCGCCGTCCAATGTGAGTGCACGGCACGCACTCACCCTCCGTGTCCGTTCGCGTTTCCCCGACGCTCACAGCGCGAGTCGCCCCACCCCTCCAGCGATGACCGCCCAGGACATCACTGACTCGGAAAGCTACTACGAGTCGCTGTCCCTCTACGTCATGAACGGCACCACGCGCGCCGCCAGACTGAGCTGCGGTGGTGTCGTCGCGGCTTGCCTCAAAGTGGCTCATGGTCACCTCAACAAGGCCTTCGCCATCGTCCGTCCCCCTGGCCATCACGCCGAGCCCGACGAACACATGGGCTTTTGCTTCTTCAACAACGTCGCCGTCGCGGCAAAAGTCGTTCAGCTGTGTACCCCGGTCAAACGTGTGTTGATACTCGACTGGTAGGTCCGCGGGTTACGTGCCACGCTTCGTTTCTTGACACCTTGCCCAAGGGACGTGCATCATGGTACATTCTTCCTCCATCTCTGCTCCGAACCACTCACTTTGGCCAGGTAACGGTACCCAGCGTGCATTCAACGACGACCCGACCGTCTTGTACGTTTCCATACATCGCTACGAGCGCGGTCAATTCTATCCCTGTGGTCCTTTTGGCGGTTTGGAGTCCTGCGGTGAAGGTCCAGGTCTTGGCTAGTATGTCTGTCCGACTGGGCACGTTAACGTTCCCTGACGGTCATCAGTTCTGTCAACGTTCCATGGCCCACCAAAGGCATGACGGACGCCGATTACATTCATGCCTTTCAGCAGATCGTGATGCCAATCGCGCTCGAGTTCGCACCCGAGTTGGTGATCGGTACGTCCGGAATCGGCTTTCTCGCTTGCCATCGCCTCACCATGCCCTCTTCCTCAGTTTCTGCCGGTTTTGATGCTGCAGATGGCGATGACTTGGGGGAATGTCACGTGTCACCCACTGGCTACGCGCACATGACCCACATGCTAGCCAGTCTGGCCGCCGGTAAAATGGTAGTCGCTCTAGAGGTGCGCTGGTCACCAAAGTCCCTCTACAGTTTCTTGACGACATGCCTTTTTGTTTCATCCCCAAGGGCGGTTACAACCTCGACTCTATATCAAATTCTGCACTGGCGGTTGCTCGTGTCTTGCTTGGGGAAGCTCCTCCCGAATTGCCTCCAATGATGGCCTCCGAAGCTGGCACAGAGACCGTCTGGCAGGTAGCGCTCGAACAAAGCAAGTACTGGAAGAGCATCAATCCGAAAGCTTGTGAACCTCGCGAAGGTATGTACATCGACTCTTCCGCGGTCACTTCCGTCCGCTACTACTTGTACAGAAATGGACGAAATCACCTTTTCGATACCAGAGATCCTCAAAGGACACAGGCAGCACTTTTTGTATTCACAACATCAAATGTTACAAATACCATTGATTTCTCCGTACGAAGAACGCTATGGTTCACAGGTGATGTGCACGTAAGTATATCTCTTTCCAGCAAGCCACCCACGTTTCGTTGGATGACGTTACTCAAGAGACGACTTGCTCGATAACAAGACGGTTGTAATGTTCGTTCATGAATTGTCTGTACACTCCTCTCCTTTTGTAGGGTCTCGCTGAGTCCGGTTGTCAGTGGCAACCTTCGCGTAGAACTGGATGGTAGCCCTACGTGCGACGTCAACATGGAACATTCGTACCTCGTACGTCCCTACGCACCCCCGTGCTGTGATAACCAATGTTTCGCACAGATCGATTTTTCAAAGGAGCTCGTCGCTTGGGTCAATAGTGAAAAATTTGCGCTCGTCGACGTGAACCTCTTTCCCAAACCGTTTGCCGCTTCAGCACTGCCTACACTTTTGGTGTGGTTCCAGTACGAGGCTGGCGTCCTAGTTGACTGAGCTTTCGTCGTTCGCAGCGCCCGAAAGCAGCGGAAAACCCAGCCAGAGACCTTTTAACGTATGTCTGGGACAACTACGTCCAGTGAGTCGCCCGAACGCACTCCGGATCCTCCCGTTGACCCGCGTCAAGGCTGTCGAGTGCCACGCACATCATCCTGATCGGTCACGGTCTGGGATGTCAGTCCTTGATGGACATGATTAGCGTCAGACGTAGGATGAGCATAGCAAGCGCGTCGCCACCATCTGAAATGAATGTGACAGGGGCTAATATGATCAAATACGTCCACCTCGTCATCCAGGTTGTTGGAACGGGAAAAATACCTCTGATACCCAAGGATTCCGAGAACCTCCTGATGTGGTATCTGAAAGTAATGTTTCCCCCTTGTCGTCGTCCTCGTTCTTAAATATTGACGGACCGTAAGAACTCCTTGGTGATCCTACACCCTCGACACACAGCTTTTGCCCCAGATAGCAGGATCCTCAAACGACATGGGCAAGTCATTGTGATCGGTATTTGAAATCTTGCCTCGTATCCTTCCTTTCGGTGACCCACTTTCGCAGACGAAGTCAAACCAATCAAGACCATCATGAAAGCGCTTCCAATAATACGCGAGCATGTACAGCAGCTGGTAAAACCTAAAACGTAGATGGACGTTTGTTTCACTGTGTAGTGTAATCTCGTTTCTACTTCTGCATGGCGGGTGTCCCGACTGTTCAAAGCCACTCCACGAAGCGTCTGCGCGAAGAGATTATTCCTACAACCTTGGCCTCGGGATCGAGAAGCATGCCACCGGCAGTAGCGACCAAGTCTCCCGATAAAGATGCTGCGGGATCTACCCCGAGCAATTCCTCCAAGTTGGTTGAGGCGAGTGCGAGAGCCTCGGATTTGGATATTTGGCCGTCACTCTCGAGCGCAGCCTACAGGTGGTGACGAGCGATGAACTACTAGGAGGATCAAAAAAAAGACTGAAGGACCGACCCATGCGATATCGAAGCGAGTGTTGCGAGCGCTCCATTGCTCAAGAATACCAATGCCAACCTTGACGCCATGTGCAAGCAGGGTAGTGATTGCGCTGTCTTTGGTCAGTGGTGGACCTGGGAGTCTTGTGGACATTCCATTAGTCTGACGACATCAAGTACTTTGGAGTCTTACATCCGTTTCATCTCCCATGTTTCAGGGAATGGCCTGGATGGTGTGACGATCACCCCAACCTGCGCCTCGCCTAGATATTCAGCCAGTAGATGGGCCTCAGCGGCACCAGCAATGGTCAGCTTGAGCTCTACATTTTTACTGGCCTCGACCTCTTTCTTGAGCTTGATCAACGACGCAATAACATCGGCATTCTGCGCTTGGACAACTAGCGGTATCTCTCCCTTGGATGCATTCAGACAAGACGAGATACAAATCAGGTGCTGCTTTCAAAGCTTACCTTGGCAACACGGTGAAACGCTGTTTCACTGGGGGCGTCCAATAACAAGCGGCGCAACGCAGCAATTTGACTGCTCACACTAACGGAGCCCGGCGTTGAATGGCCAATATTAACATGCAGAGCAGCTATATCCTGAATGATGGCGCCTCCTTGTAATGCGTGCGCCGCGCCCGTTGAGAATGCAGCACTTATGCCAGCGAGAAATCCGCTGGATGTCGGAGCTGTGATCGCCGACGTTACACCTGCATGATAGGCGAGTCTGGTTGTTAGAATGTCAGCATACTAAACACAACGTCGACAATTGAAGACCAACAGGGTATCGCGACCAGCAAACTGCAGACCGTCAACGGCTAGCATGACTTCGTTGCCTGCCAAAAGCTTTGGAATTTCTTTTGATAGAAGGTCAAATACTGTGCCGTCGTGCGTGGATTGCTCGCCCTGGATTTCCTCCAGGCCCAAGGGTGAACCATAAGATACCAAACCGGGACTAAGAAAGAAATGTGTGGATAAATGCTATGGTTGGATGACAAAGCAAACTCACCCGATTGAACCACCTTGCAAGTCATAGGACTCGAATGTTTGATCCAAAGAACTGATTGACCCCAGACAAGCATGGTGCGACCCAAAGCATGCAATATCCCCATTCTGTACGACGACGACTCCTGGTCCACCGTCATGAGCCCTGAATCTCTCCTGAACACCAGGCCAACTCCTTTCATATACGCTACTAACGTTAGTAAACACGACGGTATCGGTCTTCGCGCGCCTCTGCACAAGAGGTGGAAGTCCTTGGTATTCGACGGCTGCCTTTGCCTTCTTATCGAAATTGGGTACTGCTGGGAGTGTCTGGAACGTAATTGGCTTCTCGATCGTATAGGGGTTTTCAATCTGAGCGACACCGTCAATCCAGACTTGCTTGGGAGTTGCACCCAGAGCCAATGGGTGGCTATCCCACACCACAATATCTACGGGTAATATGTCAATTAAAGAGACCCATTGAGCTTGGCGACCTCCTCTACCTGCATCATACCCTGTGCAATAGGATAGTGGGTCAGGAAACGACATCTGAAACTGCACAATCAATCGCACACACCTTCGCGGATAGAACCAACACGGTGGCCTAGGCCCAGGACCTTGGCTGCAGTAGAAGTAACGGAAGAAAGTGCAAGATCGGCAGGAAGGCCGTAGAAGTAGGCCTGTTGCGCTTCGAAGAGCAGGTACCGAGAGTTCAGCACAGGATGGTCGCTCTTGAGGACACGTCAGTCCCGAGTTTAAATATACAGAGCCAACTTGCAACACCTTCATCACGACATCTATACCATTCTCGGCCAAGATACGTGGAGCAAATTCAGAGGCCCGGTAGGATTCTCGCTTATATCTTGCGTTGGTCGCGAATAAAGCGACAGCCGGCGTGTTGTCTGAGTGCAATCATGTAAGCAGTACGTTGAAAAGAGGGAGACATACTGTAAGCTTGTTTGAGAGTTCCGGGGACTAAATAAGTCTCGTGCGCGTGGTGAAAAGCAGCAAGGGGAAACTTGAACTCGTTTGTGAGCTAAAGCGCAGATTAAATCACCTACAGTGTCTAGTGCAGCCTCAAACATACCCGAACAAGATCATCAAGGTCGACCGTTTCATAACAGTGTGTATGAACCTAAGAGCGTCGAGTTAGCGGGAATTGTGGATCGTCTGTGGCGACGAATACCTTGACACGACCTCGGAGAACGTCGACGAGGGCCTCCCACTGAAGGTCTTCGGGGAAATCACCAAGGTTACCCCATTCACCAGCCAAGGCATTCGCGCAGTAGGTATCCTGACTTTCTTTGATCTTGCGTGCAGTGTCATAGCTGGTGGACATGTTACAAAGCATGTTCGGTTATTCATGGGATTCTTACGCTTCACGGAACGCCCAGAGGGTATCCATACGGCTGTTGCCGTATACCCTACCTGCCAGGAGATAATTAATCAGACTTTGTTTATGTTCCAAGTGGACATACTAGGGTTTTCTCCTAAGAGATTTAGACCAGCCATCAGTCAACGAAATCAGGTTTCATCGTAAAGGGCATACCACATGCGTGTCTGCGGGTGAAAGGTGAACGATATGATCGGCTCTACTAAGGGGTATCCTTACTTCATCTGTCTCCAGCGTGGTGGCTGGTTAGGATCGACACGAGTGTCATTGATAGTGTAAGGAGGTTCAAGGAGCATTGACGAAGGTGATCGCTCTTCAGTGGGGCGTAGTTTGATAACAAATGCTTGTCCTCCTATACTTCGAGTGAGTATGCTTTCTAACCAATGAACTGTGAATAGTTGAACCGATTGCATTAGCGGAGCCAGGTAGAATTAGGGCAGTTGTAACACCGCCGGATATGGAAAGTTGATAGGCGTCGTCGTGTGTGTTAAGCCCATCCAGGCTTCGGAGCCAGGGTAAGATTGGACCTAGACTTTGTCAGCTGGCCGCCAAATAGAAATCCACGAAGGGAAGCGAACGACCTTTGTATGAATTACCGTCACTTGCTCCGTCAAGTCCAGGAACGCTGTAAAGGCCAAGATGTGAGTGCATATCAACTATCCTGTGACAGATACGTGTCAGAGATGCGACTGAAAGGAAAGAGAGCATACCCTGGGGTTACCCAACTTCCACCCACGTCGACCGTGAGGAGGTCCCCATACTCTGCTAAAATATCCTCGGAGACCTGTCCTACGAACTTTATGACACCCTTGTCCAGGAGGATGTCTGCACCCAGGATCTCATACTGGAGGGGATTGCCAGTCCAGACTGAAGCGTTTGTGAGCAACGTCGCGCGTGAGCCGTCAACGAAACGGTCAGACTGGGTTCTCCGCGCAAAATCAGGAGGTGGTGCGGGCTGTACGTGAAGCATCCTGCATTTCTGCAGTGTCTCTTGCGCATGGATGGGCAAAGCGACAGATTCCCTGGGGCCGAGCGCGTAGCGAGAAGCAGACCACGTCCAGACGACGGCAGCAGCGCCGCAAAGGGCGACGGCGCGTGCAAGCCTGTTCTTGCGAGGTTGGGCCGCGCTGGGCTGCGCGTGGTGGGATGGCAACTTGTCCATAGCCGACGCGACTGCGCCAAAGCGCGCTATAAGTAGTACCCCGCACCAGGCGCCGCCACAATTTCGTCGAACGATGGCAGCTACCAGAGCGAAGCCGCCCGTCGTCCAGCCCGGCGTCGGGAACAACGTCGTCGTCAATCCAAACCAGGTGAGCTCGCTCATGCGCCCATCGTCTGACTTACTGGCGGACCTGGAGCGCTTGAACCCAGTGCTTGAATGCATCCGCAATGTGGGCAAAGAATTCGGGGACATTGTCCCCGATTTCCAGGTCGGCCGCACGACGTGCATATTGTTTCTCAGGTGCGTCTCCGCTTCGTCGCGCCCGTGTATGCGTTCCGACCGACACGCTTGTCAGTCTGAGGTACCACCGGCTCCACCCCGAGTACATCCACACCCGGATTGAGAAGCTTGGTCGTTCCTACAACCTCAGGATACTTCTTATCATGTGTGACGTTGTAAGTCGGTTTTGCACAGTCCTCGGCATTACTCACGTCATTCCCAGACCGAACACCAAGAGCCGATCAGGGAACTCACCAAAGTAACGTGCCGTTCCTCTTTAGTGACTCGCTGCGGACTATTGCCACAGGTGTGCTTGATCAACAATCTCACTGTCATTGTGGCATGGAGGTACGCCCATGCCTCGTGTCACCGTTCGTTCTAATGCCATTCTCGCAAGCAATGACGAAGCTGGTCAATACATTGCAACGTTCAAACAGTTTGAACACAAGCCACCGGACCTCATTAAGGAGCGTGTAGACAAAGACTATGATTCCCAGCTACGCACAGCGCTGACAAGCATCAACAAAGTCAACAAGACTGATGTTGAAACACTCCGCACGTCTCTTGGCGTACGTTTGGCCCCACGATCCCTCATCCATATCTTGATTTCGCGAACAGAGTTTTGCAGATATTAGCAGGGCGTCCTCCGAGAAGTTGCAAACTTTACCGGGATTTGGTCAGGTTAAAGTGAGAAGGATAAAAGACGCGTTTGAGAAGCCATTCCGCAACCAGTCGACAAGCGCGGCCTTCTCCCTTGGTGGCCAAGTGTCACCTGTCCCACCACGCGACCCGACTCATCTGACAGACGGAATGCCACCCCCGGATGCAAATAACGATGGGAATGAAAAGGAAGTGACTCCCTCCATAGATCGCAGGGTCCGCGAACCAAGTCCGGTGTGGGATATTGAACTCGATCTTGTTTAACTATTCCTGTCGATGGATTTTCGAGCATTCGGCACCTTTAAAATGCTTAGGACTGAGTAACGCTAGCCTTTCTTCCAGAGTGTTGCGACCACGAAGGTTTTTCCGTGCACATACCTAATGCATGCTCGCTCGGGATGTGCACGACCAGCCTATGCGTTAGCATAGCAATCGGCGACTGCATGCTCACGTTTAATTCAGAGTTGATCCACTTAGATGGGCAACGCGAAAAGTATCATGATGTCTAAGAAAATACGTAGAATGCGTTGTGTATAACGTACATAATTGACCGAATACTTTATGTTCATGGCTAGCTGGGTATTCGAAAATCGAGGTAGTAAGTATCAGGAGAGACCAATGACCAAGTAGAACACCAGGAGTATAGGATAAGGCAGCCATAGAAAAAACACACGACAAAGAGAACATCGTTGGCAAACGGATGCCCGCACGAACACTCCCCGCAGTTGATTCATGGACATTGTGGGGAAAAATAGGCTTTGAGAGTAGACGCCCGTCGACGTGGACGGGTACCTATGAGTGCCATCCGGTCGTAGTTGATACGCATAGTCAAACGTTGTATTGCAGCCTTTGCTCTTGATCGGTCAAGATGCGCAGCACGGGTATCAACTGGGATAGCTGTAGTCAAACATGCCTCATTTGTATCGTCGAAACACACTGACCAATTTTACTCTGCAAAACTTCAAGGAGGTCGCGGAGGAGCTCGAGCGGCAGTTTTTTGCACTGTCCGGGGCCTTTTTTTACTGAGGCACCGTTCGCAGACTTCAACGCGGCACGCTCTTCTTCAACATATGGCGCGATATTGATGAGAGCGACGGATAAAATATCAACATAATGTCCAAGTTCCTCGTAGTCAGTTGACTCATTTGTGACGTCGAATAATTTGCAGGACCCAGCATCGGGGGAAACTAATAGTATGAGTGGCGCGAGTGGAGGTGTCTGGCGCTGAGCAATGTCTTAGTAATTGCACAGCGAGTCGAACGAGAAAAAGAAACATACATCCGGAGTGACGGGATCGGAAACCAGCAAGCAATACGCTACACATCGTGCAATGTCTCTGGTGCGACCGCTGCCACTCGCGAAAAACGACACTAGCCGGGCCTTGTTGTGAGGAGCCAGTTGCTTGGCAAAGCTTAGAATCTTATCATGAATATCGTCGAGCTAAAGCGAGCCCAATGTTACTGTGCGATGTCTGAATAAGTTTCTCTCACGCACGAGGGAATCCGCTGTGCCACCATTACAAACAGCGTCCAGGGTGTTGTTCATCTGTGTATGAAGTTCATCTGACGTCAATGGATCGAGTCCTATGAGCACCAGAATTAGCACCGCGTTTGCGATGTCATCTGAAGCGAAAGCAGCAGCACTGGAATGTATTCCGTGAGTAAGAGAAGCCTCAAAAGGGGACAGCACAGATCCGACTGACGAGCCCGCAGCCTTCACAATAGCAAGAAGTCTTTTGAGAGCTTTCAGGAAGGTTCCATGGGGGATGGTGTTCTTCTGGACACGTTCCGCAATCAATCCGAGTCCTTCGAGAACTGAAGGATTTGCACCTAAGCGGACTAATGCGTACAGGATAGCAGAGAGAGGTATATGCGCTTTCAATCCCCATAGATCACAAAGAGCGATGCAAACAGCGTCCGCAACATGTTCGGACGCAAAGAGAGCTACCAAGCGATCAACAATACGAAGATCAGACACAAATACAACCGACCCAAGTCCAGGAGTTGAGGCATGTTTGACATTAGGATACCTCCGGGAATAGCAGAAAGCGCACCACTACGAAGAATCAAGTCAAGTGGTGGCTCGTCTAAGAAACACGTCAGCATTGCAATTAGATTAGGACACTCAGGGAACACGCATACCGCCGTCTCTAAGAAACTCGTCCAAGCAAGCAAGGATGTGGTGTCCAGATAAAGGCGTGGATGGTATAGAATCAATATCCATATCCTCATCCGAGGGATGTATCCACAGGGGAACACCCAGGGCTGTTGTCTGGTCCATGTTTTGTACCCTTTCCTTTCCTTTACAATCTTGGTCGCCAGAAAGCACTTTGCTGATAGCTTCACCAGCAGCGGCACCCAACATCTTGGATACGCAATCCCCGGCAATGTAACCTGCCACGTCACCAGGGTCTATGGGAGTGACGGACTTTCGAAGCGCAGAGACAGCTTTCCAGGCTGCTTGTTCGTCCGCGAGGCGTAATTGACGAACAGTATCGAGTTCATCGCCATCAGGGCCAACTGATGCTTTGCGACAGCCTTGGCCGATTGCTTTTTCTGCCAGGCGAAGAGCGGTGCGGCCAACACCGCGTTTTTCTTGTAGTTGCCTCTCGCGCAGGAGAACATGCAAAGGGTTCGTTGACGATGATTTCTTGCGATTTAATGAGAGCGATTTTGTTGCGCCAACAGCCCGAGAAGTCGAAGATTCCGATAATATTACAGGCAAACGAAAAGCTGATGCAGGTTTACGAGTTCTCGCAGACGTTCGCACTAGTAGTGGAGAACCAATGGAGGCGTCATCGAAAGTTGAGGGAACACTCGATAATGGAGATGAAAACATTCCTGTCCCTGTTTGGGGTTTGGGAGATAGGAGACTGGAAAGAAAATGTTAGGAGCCTAAGACTATCGACTTACCGGGACTTGAAACGCTTACCTTCGCCCCTTTGCTCCGCTGATCAGGGGAAGCTCGTCAATGAGGTCGTCGTCGTCGCTGTCTTCGAGTTCACGATATGAAAGAGGCTTCTCGTCATCACTGGATTGGTTGGCAGCAAAGGCCCTCGCTTTAATTTCTGCAATGATCTTGGCAGTTTTGGTCTCAGGATCGATAGGTTCCGGGGTAGGAGGAAGCGGAGGAAGGGAGTCCGTATCAGACGCTGAGAAGAGACTTGCCGAAACACCGGTGGGCGTCTGGGGTGTATGGTTGCTTCTGGAAGTTGCCGCAATACGAAGAGCCGCGTCAAAGGTCGGGGAGGCACTCCGAGAGCTGGCCAAGGGCGAACCAAGGGTAGGAGAAGATGGGATTAAATCCACTTCTATGTCGTCCTCGCGCACGCGTAGGGGTGGGGAATCGGAGGACCCAAACGTTTTCCGTCTCCACGTGTGGACGCCTTCCACAATTTTCTCGATGTTGCACGACGCCGGTATGGGAAGGACAAGCTCCGCCTCATCAGACTGACTACTGTAAACCATTTGTTCAATGGGATCCAAAGGAGATGCTACCAAAAAGTCCTTGTGCGCTGGCGTCCGTCCCTGGGCTAAGGACTTGTGGGAAAGGGGAGAAGCGACAGAGACGATGGTTGTTAGACGCTCAGGCTCCAAGGATTTTCTCATAGACTTCAGCTTGGCGGGAGGGCTCGGGGATTTAGTGGGATTGATACTATCGGGCGAGCGAGCGCGCTTGCGCGTTGGCACTGTCCTGGAGCCTACGCCTGAGAGAATAAGTAAACAGAGGAGGCGAGTGCAAACGCCTGCCTACTCAAGTTCACGAGGCGCTCGCGATCTACGGCGGTCGTCGATGCCCGCGTCGCCGGCCCCTTGCGCATCTTCGTAGATCCTATGGGACTTGCGGACGTCGCCAGAGCTGGTGCAGACGCAGAGGGTCTGTGGACAAGGAAATCAGTCAGCTTTTTGCTTTTCTCTCTCGAGGAGCTTTTCGCAGGCATCTTTGGTACTCGCGGCTGGCAGTGAACACAGCACGCGTTCCACTCGCGCGACGCGTGACAAAATGACACGTGACGCGTGACGCAGCAGGACGTGTCAATGACGAGGAGCAAGTACATGCCAGAACACCGCCTGCTTGTACCTTCGGCACTGGCTCTAGTTTGTGGGTTAAAACTGGCCCAAGCCCCCTCTGAAGATGCCATATCTGTCGTTCAAGAACTCGGAAAGCTGCCAATTCTCAGATCTTAGCGGTCAGCCCCCAGTCACTCTAGGTCACATGGTAAATCCTGTCACACTCCATCCACTGAGTTGACTCGGAAACCATACTATACTTGTTCTTTGCATTTCTTCGTCCATGCCAGTGCCAGCGCGCTTGTCACCCTGCTCGCCTTGACAGTGTTGCTGGGCCGTACCCATTACGCCCTATGCACCGTCACCGATTTCATTGTGAGCGTGCTGCTTCACATGTACAGGCCAGTGTAACCAATACGATTAAAGCAACCAAGGCTTCAGCAGATTGTGTGTAACTACAGTGCGACAATTGTAGCTTGATGTAGAGACCGTCGGAGCGAATGCATGCGATAGCGATCTAGGCTATGTGTGTAGAGAAATAAGAAATCAAACGACTGTACGAAATGAAGATGTAACTCTATGCGAATGCAACGACAGATGTATAAGCAAAATGGACTACCGTCTCAGTGTGGAAAATATTAAAACGTAATGGGTTCGTGTTCATCGATCGTCGGGTGTCTGCTGTGTGACGCGGATTGCGGGTAGAGCGGTGAAGGAGGGTGGGAATGTCGGGGCGATGATGCGTTTGTGGACGAGTATTGAGATTGTGAAGGTGCACGCGAGTGCGATCCACTGGCGGAAGATGGTTGCAAGGACCAACGCCGTGGTAACAGCGACCCAAGCGTCGTAGAGCCTGATTCCTCCGAGTAGACACTTTCTTCCGTGACAACTTCCGAAGGGCTCTCTGGATATGGTTGGTTGACATCTGGATCAAGGGGGATGTTCCTTTGAGGAGTGGGATTTCTGGGCCGTCCTGCCACGTCTTCTTCGCTCTTTCCCTTCTCCAGACTTGATGCATCGGAAAATGGTGCTTTCCGTCGTCGGAGCCTTGCAGGCACCTTTATCAAGCTCAGATTGACGAGAGTGTTAACAAACATGACAATGACGGCAACAGAGATGATGACCGCAATGACAATGCCAATCACGACGCGAGGAATGGCTGCGACATTGAGGCTTTGGATAAACGCGATCAGCAGACCCGTGCATACGACACGAGTGAGTGCCAAATATGTCGCGAGGATGTCCGCACCCCTGGCCTTGTGAGGTTTAAGGAACAGCAGGTAGGCGAAAACCGCACATTCGATGACCAGGATGGATATGACCTGCACCTCTCCATTTGCTTGGGAGAAAGCAATGAATATGGCTTTCACAAGGATGCCGACCATGAATGGTATGCTTGCGAAGTACCTCTCTGGGCGGAAGAGGCCAAATAGAGGTCCATATGCGGCAATGACCTTGGACTGGGTGTACAATGCATACGGTGTGGCACCCATTGCGAGGCGGACAATACGAAAAACGGCGAAACAGAGGTACCCAATCACCCCTAAAAGGAGGAGTACTGAAAGAAAAATCGACAACCACGAGTCTTTGAGTGTCCACTGATACAGCGCGAAAATGCTGACAGGCGTGAATGCGATGAGACACTAATCCAAATGCATGAATAGATGTGTTGGAGTCGTGAAGCCAATTTACACTTACCACGCGCAATAGCCACGCACGCGCGAACTCTGGGTACAATTCCCTTGGGCGCGAAAAGCGGGTGTAGTTCGTCTTCCAGCTAGCAAGCACCACGGCACCGTAGCCTACAGCAAGCGCCGCTATCAGGATTGCCAAGAGTATCAATGTCACAAGGAATATAGTCATGAATGCGTTGGCCGTCGCGATCCCGACGTACTCGACATAAATGGGGATGCCAGCCTGCAAAACATTACCAGAGGTGGCGGTGACGAGTTGGACGGTTCCCGCGTCGTCTAGCTCTTGGGTGCTGCGAGTAAGATAGTTTGCCGTCATGATATTGCCCAGTCTAAGTAACATCTCTGTCGCAGGGCCGGCCGTTTGACGATCGGCAACAGATGTGACTATGGCGTTATAAGGGCTCAGCCTCCTGTTGACCAACGCCACCGCTGCCCCAGAGGATGCATCTGACATGTTGCCTCCCGTAAGGTGGCGCATGTTGTTGATCGAAAGCTGGATTGGAGAAGTCGCTGAGGCAGGAAATAGGCCCAGAGCCCATGAAAAGTTGGTCGCAAAAGCGATGTAGACCGACGAGTAATTTAGATCAAGAAGAGCCGTAGAAGCCGCCCACTGGAAGAGATACAACAGATCGAACAACCGATACGGTGCCAAAGCTTCGGGGGATTGCGAGTACCAAATTGCAGAAAGAAGTGCAAGGAGAGCTAGAGCGCCCGTGGCCCACTCCACTGCGACCTGGTGGGTTGACCACCCATTAGACAATGTTGCCTGCACGCAAGCTCTAGGCTCGCCAGTAGTGACGTCAGTGAGCGTCAGTTGGGCATACCTATAAAAGTGCTGAGAAACGATGACAGAGACAGCGTTTGAAACCTACGCCTCAAGGTCCGGAATCTGAAAAGCAATGCCCGGGATCCTGTCACTCACCCCCAAAGAAGAGGGAAGGGAAAGGGAATCCGACCCAGTAAAATTGTAGGTCGGTAATGGGCATAATGCACCATTGAACAGAGAGCAAAGGTCAAGTGTGAAATTGAAAGGATGCATTCCGTAAACGTTCACCATGATGTTTGCTGACACGCTGATGTTGGGTTGCTGCGGGAAAAAATGCTAAGGGATTGAAAGGAGAGCGTGGATTGAGAGCAGGACTCACGACACTTGCTGCAGAGATGTTGAACCAAATGGAAGAATTCTTCTGGAAGTAGGCGAGATCGAATTGTTGGATAAGGAGAGCATCGGGTTCCGAACAGTAAGTAACAGACGACGTGACTGGGGGAACATGAGTTGTTTGGTGGGCTGTTGAATGAGGTGCGAGCGACTCACATAGCGAATCATCCCTGGCAGAAACCTGAATAACAGGGATGAGAAACAATAGGGGGGCAAGACGTCGCATCCGGGCGACGAGCGTGTGGGTGGAGAACTACAGGGTGATGATATGTGCCAGCTATCACGCGGATGTGGGATTCCCGACGGGGCATTATAAGGGCGGTTATTGAGCTGCATGTCAGAAGCGTGCTCGTTTCCCTTGTACTCACAGTCTTATTGTTATCACCGGCAAGGCTGTGTTGCAACGTCTAGGCCTTGTTCTCGATACGACACCGCCTGAGAAAGCGAGCTCTGGGGCTCCTCGACCTGGACGGGCAGGAAAAAGGGGTGGTGAGAGCAGCTCGGTACGACTCTGTCGACATATGCCAGTGCCAGTGGCGCTCCACACCGTGTGCCATCGCCCACTGCTGCGGCCAATTGCCGACTCCGTGCGACAGAAGGTGGCTGTGCTATTCCCGCCTCACGCTTGATGGCCGCACCGTCACTAGTGCACCGGTCAGGACGGCCTCCTCACAACCGGCCCTTGCAAAGGCCATGCGGTTCTGATAGTTTACAACTGTCAGGTCAAGGCTGGGCTGGAGGACGCATACAGCTGGATAACAGAAGCCCCTACGTCAAGTATGCACAGCGGTCGTAGTTCCCTCCTTGGTTTGCGCCCCACCAACTTGGGAAAAGATGCGAAGTTCCTGCTGCACCCTGGACCGCAAAGGAAAGAATGAACACCATCACCTGCGTCCCCCCATCGAGTGCTGCCCCAACTTTCAGATTCGGCACGTAACACGGCAGGCCGGCAGAACTCACCGGCTCCGACAATGTAGTTATATTGAGCGAACCAACGAGGATGGCGCGTACGTAGCCACCACTGGGAAAGGAAAGCAATCGCAAAGTAGGAGAGGCTCGAGGAGTTGATTCCTACGCAAAGCCATCCGATGAAGTACCTGTGGCGTTTTCTCAGTTGCGCAGGAGACCGACTCGTGCAGGGTGACGTACGCAATGATTGGTGTGTAGAGATAGTCAAACCGCAGCCTCGGCCAGAAGCGGTGTGCAACCCAAAACGGAACAGGAACGAGCAAACCGACCAGGTAAGCCCATGGAACCCACTGATACCTCTGGCCTACTGCAAACAGTTGTTGGCTGAGGCCGCCCCAGGCGAGAGCCTGAGAATTATATTGTTGTGGCTGCTGACCAGACCAAATATTCGTTCCCTGAATTGAAAGAAGGATCTCTCGTTGGTTGTCAATGATGGAGTTCATCAAGACTGCGTGACGTGAGCAACTGGCCGTATTCGGATAACCAGTCTCGCTTACCAAAGTTCAACACGGCGCCAAGGAGGGTGCCGATAATCTGGGCCGTAAATGCAGCGCGGGGAGCAAGCTTCGAGTCTACCAAAGTGAGTCGTACTCACTCAATGAGATATAGAACGCGAACCTACATTGAGCAATTTTGAGATCCCGGAGTAGTAACTGTGCCTGCATTACGGTGTCTGCAAACAATGCTTCAGCCTCCTCATGTTTGACAGACCCTGCAATCTTACTATAGCTGTAGAGCACGAAGTACATATTTGCCATCGGCTTGCCGGGATGCAGGAAGCCTCCAATCATTTGCACAAACCTTACCCCAGTCAGTGTCTTGTCCGTACCGCGAATGAAATGTTACCTACGGTTGTATGATGAAGGCCAGACCACTGATGGCAAAGAGGGCTCCGAAAAAGAGAATGGACAGCGTGGCCAGCATAATTGCGATAAAAAAGCCCCAACTATGGTTAACAGTTCAGCGATCGTTCGATCCAACTATCTAATACCACTTACAAAGGCAGCGTGGAATCCGTCTTGTAAACGACGACCAAAGCGACAATGACAGACACGAGGAATGTCAAAAAATACCAGCTATTTGGCGCATCAGGGTACTATTTGTTTCGCTCATGTCAGAACTGGTTCCGGGCGGGCCACAAATGACTTGCCTTGAGCATCTGTAAATAATGAGGATCAAGCTCCTTGTTCTTACTCTCATCCCTCATCCCGTCGTCCTTCCAGAACTTCCAATCAAACACCTTCCATGATTCTTTGAGGGCTCGAGGACTTGCCCAGCCCCACGCGGAACGAAGATCGTCCATATTCCAGAGAAGGAGGTGCGTGAACGTTGCAGCGAGCCCCAGGTTCGTGGCTAGCAAGTTGACCACCCACGTAGAAGAATACCAAGGGAGCCCTTGCTCTGCGAGTAAAGTCAGGTCGACCTCATAATTTGAATTGAGGATCAACGTTTGATTATACAGCGTGCCATTTTCGTAGTAAAGCAGTTGAGAAAGCTAGTAAGGAGGGATTAATGAAAACATGTTGAATAGGTCATGCGGTCGGACTTACGAATGGGAAGTTTTGCGCCTTCCAGATATTTTTATAATAAACCGCAACAAAGACGACCCTAGTCGGACCATATTATCATGTAATGCAATCCTCGGAAAGTTGGCCTACATGCAAAGAATGTAGCCGATAAAGGTGGATACCTGAAGAGAAGTTGAGGTTGTGTGACTTGTCCAAAGGGTGCAAGCTTACTTGCGCTTTGAGAGGAATGGCCACTGGGTTGACACTGCCCGCAATATACTAGAGGAAACGGTTGGTCGGGAGACAAAACGTTTCCGGCAGTACGTACTTGCCAGTCTAAGCAAACAGACAATAGCCCAAGACCCTCATTGCCGTTGGTACCACCGAAAACACGGGTGAATGTGGGGTTATGTGGGTTAGCCAAACAGAATATAGAGAACCCCGTAAGCAAGGGGAACATCCATTCAGGGAAAAGCTCCCAGATAAATATACTGTCCATGATTAAGTCCGAGATATCACAGAAACGCTCCATCCTGTGATCGGACAACTTACGCGACAAATACAAAATAAAACATTCTGAGTTTCTTCTTCGCACTCTGCCCACCCTCGTACAGGGCATCGAACATGGAAATGAGGGGAAGCACTAGAGGATATAGCATCTTGGATGGATATAGTAATACAGCTGTGCAAGGGCTAAGCTGAACATTCAAGTTAGATGTTCGATGAGCACGTACAACGCATCATTCCACCAATTCCGTATCCCAGCAGCTGGGACGAGAAGAGAAGGAAAATCGAAGCGGCGGCATTGGGAGTGATGTTGTAGTACAGACGCTGCACTGCAAGGACTTCGGTGCCAAGGGCAGAGTTGGCTGCTGCGCTGGCCATGATAATGATAAAGGCATTCTCTTTCTTGTTGAACGGTCCCTGTTGATACGCGCTCAAGACCCATCGAGGGTGCGACACATGATGAGTGGTTTACCGGGTTCAGCCACTTCAAATAGCCATGGCGGGGAATGAAGGTTTCCATGAAGATCCCTATCACGTAGGACACAACGGCGAGAAACATAAGGGAGACGTTCACGGTTTGCTGGAAATGATGATGAAGCGAATGCAATTGCAACGACGGAAGTGACCTACCGGTTTAAAGTAATATATTTCGGCTGTTGAAAGCCTATGAGAGACGAGTGCATGGATAGAAGTGATATCACACACCAAGAACTCCTCCGAAGGTAGAAAGACCAATACCGATGAAGAAGGCACGGAAAGTCCAAGGATCAAGACTCGGGTCATCGGAGAGAGATATGACGTGGGTCGCAATATCACGCTCGTCGTGTAATACAGCAAACTCGGTGCTCGCGAGTGGCTGTGCAGAAGCAGCAGCCTCGACATCGTGCTTTTCGTGGAAAGACTTGTCATCGCTGGCGCTTTGTGGAGTCTCTTTACCATCGTGGTCGTGCCGGGACTCGAGGACATCAGCGAAATCTGCCGGGTGCGTCATGCTGGCGGGCGGACCACGCAATGGCGGTGGGGAGGACGAGACATGGCTCCATTCGTCTTATATTGTCGCGCCCGGGAAGAAAAGGTCCAAGGCCCGGATTACGTCTTATCTCGCTGGCGGTTTGATTGACATATACATGCGACGGTCGTGCGAGCACAATCGAGTAAGATATGTTTGAGCTCCATATAGACAGACAGACTGGGTCAATACCACATGCGTACCTCGCTATATTTCACATGATTTCGACCTCGGGGCCCGACGCTCATCGATAATCACCGCCCGGGACGAGGCACGGTGCGCCACCAATATCGTCACCGCATGGGCCGCACGGAAATGCGACTAGTGGCGTCGCTAAACGCCTTATCACATCGAAACTAGCCGCGTGTCGACACATTACAGGTGTCGAGACTTGAAACGGCCACCTGATCCGAAGAAATCTGCCCGGGTGCATCACGGGGCCGTCCGGACCATGGGTGTCCTGCATTGCACTCTGTCTCCCACCTCACGAGGGCGTCTTCGTCCCACATCTTGCTCGACACGTCGTCGAGTTCCTGCAAGAACTTTTCTCCTCGAACGGAGAGAGGTAGATAATCGTTATGCACGGGGTGTCTAAAAACCATCAGGAATACTCACGTTGGAATTTCGCCGAAGAGCACTTACACATAACCGGGATTGTATCGGTATCCTTCCGAATATCCAAGCTCTTTCATCAGCCCGGTAGGTGCATTCCGCATCGCCATCGGAACTGGTGCAGCCATGTCCATCCGTGCTGCTGCCTCGGCAGAATTATAAGCCTCGTATGCACGTGTACTCTTGGGAGCTTCAGCGAGATAGGCAACGAGATGGGCTAAGTTAATGCGACATTCTGGCATTCCCACTTGCTGACAAGCATGCAACGTCGCAATTGCCTGACAGTTTTAAATTTACCACAGGCACGTGGACGACCATTTCAGTAGAACCGACTTACTAATGGTAAAGCATGATTATCCGCGAGCCCAATATCTTCACTTGCGCAAACTACCATCCTCCGGGCAATGTACAAGGGATCCTCGCCAGCAGTCAGCATGCGAGCTAGCCAGTACATCGCTGCATCCCCCTGACTACCGCGCACAGACTTGTGAAGAGCAGAAATCATGTCATAATGACTTTCACCCGTCCGGTCGTATGAACAAGACACCGACTGTCGCAACGAAGCAACAAGTTCGTCTTCTTGGATTGAGTTCTTTGATGCAAAAACGAGCTCCAGCAGAGAAAGTGCTGTTCGCACATCGCCAGCAGCTAGAGATGTCAGAGATGCGATGACGCGAGGCGTCAACTGCGGACAGGACGGAGATGAACTGTTGTTCCATTCAGCCGACCCTTGGGTCGAGGAAAGCATCTCAGAACCTTGGGAACTGGCTGGCTGCTGCAAGGCTGACGATTCGGCCGTCTCGGTCGCGAAGGAGAGACGCTCCACTGCACGGGAGACGACGGTTCGCACCTCCTCGTCTGTGAGGCGTTCCAACGTAAACACACTAAACGGGTTGTCAGACGCTGAGGGTGGATGAATGACAATGACGGACCGACAGCGGCTCACGAGGGCTCCTGTCAATTTGAAAGATGGGTTCTCTGTTGTCGCACCTATCATCTAGACGGGCATGGATGAGGATCACGCGACATGATGGTCCATTAATTGATGATTCACCTGTATTTGGCCTTTTTCGATGTACGGCAAAAAGATATCCTGAAACTATTGTTTGACCAAGGGAGCCAGGAGAGAAGAGGTGCATACTTGCTGAGATTTATTAAAACGATGGATTTCATCCAAAAAGATAACGGTCTTCCTGCCAGTAATCTAGTCGATGGCACGTCATGATATAGGCGACCAACATACCTCCCGGTCAGCGCCAGAGAGCCCTTTGCTTCTTCAAAGACACTACGAACGTCGTTGATCCCCGACGAGGTAGCGCTCAACTCTTTGAAAAAGCAGCCTGCTTCCCTCGCCAAGAGCCTTGAAAGAGTTGTCTTCCCACAACTGTGTCATTTAGACACAAGTCCGCACGTCCTCGGGCTAGTTACTCACCCCGGTGGGCCCCAGAATACGATGCCACCCAGGTTTCCTGACTCGAGCAATTTTCTTAGTAAAGAGTGGGGACCAGTCAGATGCTTTTGTCCGACGAACTCATCGAAACTCTGTGGACGAAGTCTTTCTGCCAAGGGAGCGCCAGTTTTCACATCGAATGTTTGCTTGTGGGTATGCTTTTGACTGCTGGACGTCGCCTGCGTCACGGCCAAGGGGGAGACCTCGACTTTTCGTTTCTTCTTGGACGGTCCATCGGAGTGTACCGCGGAAAGAGCGGATGACGTCGAGCTACCTCCTTGGCTTTGCGAGAATATCGGGGCTAATTTGCCTTTTGATTCCTCTTTGACCTGCAACTGGCCTCCGCCGGTGATTTGAATCGACTTGTGTTCCGAGCATCCGCTATCTAGGTGGCGGTTGATATCTCGCTCAAGAACAGAAGACGAACATGCAGGGCTGTGAACCAAGACTCAGTGATCCGTAGCGAGACCATGGCAGAAGATGCCGACCAAATTACCGAGGCTTTAATCCGAGGTCAGCGGTACTGAACAAGACAAACGGGCAACGTGGTTCAGCGCACCAGGAGGCATACAGACGTGTATCGGAAAACGTTCTGCGGTGGTGTGGCACGCGACACTCGGCGGGACACAATTAAGAGTGCCCGAGGAGCAGTTTCGAGAAACTTCGGCTCCAGCACCGCTTGCTACTAGTAGCACGCGTACTTGGTAAACGAGACGCGTGTATGACTTTGCTAAGCAGGTCGTAGACTTTCAGACGAGCAAACCAGACGAATATCTCAAGTTGACAGCTCTCAATTTCGTGGCCCAACAGATCTATTCGCTTCTGCAATTTGGCGGGTAGTGCCCCGAGGTCGAATAGGACTGCTCAGGGGAATACATAGCAAGCAGACATGCAACTCTCTAAGTCGGGTATGAAACTGATGAGAAAGCCGACGACGTTCTACCCTTGCCATTATATTGACTCTATGAAGATGTGAGTAGGAGAAGCCTGATGCACGACAAAACATGCCTTGGAGAATATTGTTCAGTTTGTTAACGCGGGACGACACGCTGAGGTCGATGCTTTTCTCGCCAAAGTCCACCACGATGCCACCCATGAGAGAAGGATTAACCTGGATGACGGTAGTGATGATGATAGGTCAAGGTGGGTGTCGCCAGAGCACAAACCTTGTTGACCACCTTCAAAGACTTTGCGTGTTGTGCGGCTTGGGACTGCTTGAGAATTGACTCAAGCTTGACGGCAGCATCCCTTGGAAGAGGCGCGGCCGAAGTCACGATGACCTCCAGCTCACCCTTGTATTTCGTGACAAGCTCATTGAAACCCTGAATGACGCCCTGAGTCTCATTCAGTCTGCCGTTTTCAGAAAGGACGGCAAAGAGATTTTTGGTGATGTCGGAGACTGGCTCCTTCTTCGGGCCCTCTGCCTTTGCATAGAGGGCAGCAAGACCAGAAGCACGCTCTTTTGCAGAAAGGGTCGGATTTGAGACAAAGGCGTTCAACTCGGGGGTTTCGACAATAGACTTTGAGATGAAGCCGAGCTCGGACTGTACTTTGGAGAGCACCTGGGGCGACTTGGCGAGGGCGGCGGAGTAGAGCGCGTTGGAGTACTTGAGTGCGATGGACGACGCCGCGCGACGGCCGTGGGCGGCGGCGATGGAGGAGCGGAGCGCGGCGGAGGACAGCATCGGACGTGGAGGTGAAAGGAAAGACAGGCGCGACTGCAGGAGAGAACCGGACTAAGCAATTCCCACGGGTAGGATAAGAGGGCCGCAATTTAAATAATTAAATAACTGTCGGGTTCTCCGCCTGAGCACGATGGCAGCCGTCAACGGGGTGCATGTCTCGTCGTCCGACGCGTCCAGGCCCGAGCCTCGTCCGTACTCTGTGCTGGCCACTGGATTTGGTGTGAGTCCCCCCTACCCAGTACTTTGGTTCATTCCGTCCGTGCTGCCTACACCTAACCTCATCCGCGTCCAGCCATTCTCCCGCTACCCCGTCAATCCTTCCTGGCTCGCCGTCCAGTCCCTCCACAACACCGTCATACACGTCGAGGTGCCAGCAGAACAAGTTACCCATGACGACCCTCGAAATCCCCCCATATCCGTCCCCAGCGACCCTCAGGCGACGATCCATCGCGAGATCCGCATAACTGCCCTCAATGTCCCCGTCACGTACGAAGGCGTACTGTCTATCGTGCCGGGCCTCCATGCTCGCCCTCCCGTCCTCCCCCCGATCGACAATTCGTTCGCCCCTCCCCCGGACGGATATGATCTTGTGCTTCATGTCGGTGTCGCGGGTCGCGGTCCGCTGCGGATCGAAAGAACCGGCCATAAATTTGGTTACAACATGAAGGACGCACATGGGTGCCATGCGCCCGTCGTCCGTGTCGTGCGTGAAGAGCCCGTACGTGTTCCTTCCGAACCTTCTCCTGCCGAGCGGATGGAAAGAGCACGGCTGGGGTATGGGATCGACGGCCCCATTGAGAGCGGCGAGCCCCCGAAGCGTGGGTTCGGAAAGGGATACGAGTCATTTCCGGATGAATTGTACACCGACGTCGACGTCGAAAAGCTTGTAAACCACCTCAAAAAGTCTGGCGTCGAGGTGAGCGTATTTTGTCGTCACGTTATCTCGTAAAGTACCTGATCCGGTGGCCTCTTTCACAGTACGTCTATTCTTCCCTAGACGCTGGGCACTATCTATGCGATTTCATCTACTATTGCTCCTTGGCGGAGAGCAGACGTTCTGTCCCCAAGAACTTGAACGATAAGCCGACGACCAAAGTGCTCTTCATTCACTGTCCTCCGGTAGATCAACCTCTCAGCACAGATCAAGTCACAGACGCAATCAAAAAGTCGATCATTTGGCTATGTACTTCTCCTACTTTGTGATGCTCGGGCTTCACCGATTTACCATCGATCGAGGGACTTTGCAGTGGGATACCGCTTTGGTTTTATGTCGGGTGTTCTCTTGTATTATCGTACTTTCTGGGCAACGCTGCGTCTCGATCCGAAATCTGTGCGCGCTCGAACGACCGAGTCGGCAATTTCGGCCGATCATGCTGTCGATCGACTCGCAGTGTCTTTCTCAAGCCCTGCCTCCAAGGAGAGCGCGCGCACCCACTGTCTCGCTCGACCCCAGGACACAACCCGCCCACTCCCGTCGACCATCTCTAAACCATGGCCACCAACATCACCTTTCACGAGGGTATGCGCCCTGCGACACATCTGACCTAGACTGACAGTCGTCAGGCACCGTTGGTGCCGCCGAGCGATCCGAGTTGCTCGAGCAAAAGGGCGTTACTATCTGGCTAACCGGCCTGAGTGGGAGCGGAAAGGTCGGTGCAGCTCCGTCGTCGGGTCTCTCGCTCAGTCCGGTCTGTGCCACACCAGTCTACCATCGCCTGCGCTCTCGAGCAGCATCTTTTACACCAACGTAAATTTTCCTACCGCCTCGACGGGGACAACATCCGCCTCGGACTGAACAAGGATCTCGGCTTCGACGAAAAGTCCAGGATCGAAAACATCAGGCGAATCGGAGAGGTGCGGAAGCACGACAGACATCGACTTATCTAATCTGACGGGTCAAGCGTTCGCCAAGGTCTCAAAGTTGTTCACAGACGCAGGTTGTGTCACGATCACTGCCTTCATATCGCCTTACCGTGCAGACCGGGAAACGACCCGCGAGCTTCACCAAAGGGCTGACCTGACCTTTGTCGAAGTCTTCGTCGACGCCCCCCTCGCCGTCGCAGAGCAGCGCGACCCAAAAGGACTGTACAAGAAAGCCCGAGCCGGGGAAATTAAAGGTGTGCCACTTTCCGGTTGTCCTAGCACGAGTGTCATCTACGGACACCAGATTTCACTGGTGTATCTGCACCGTACGAAGCACCAGCGCACCCTGAAATTCATATCAGAACCGATCAATGCGACATAAAAGAGGCAGTAGAGACTATTGTGGAGTACCTTATTACGCACAGCCTTATCTGAGGTCGCCATAGATAATCCGGATAGATGTCAAGGCGCAGTTTATCAGGAAATCGCAAGGTATAGGATTAATGTCAAGGGTACCAGCAAATGACTACCAATGCGACGCGCGAAATATAGAAATTCCGAGGCCGACATGTTCAAGCAAGTTCCGTCGTCAACGTGCGCCGAGGGTGGTTATGAGTATTGCTTTCTGTATCGCTAATAGCGTTGAAAGGGATTTGTTCCGTTGGCGTCTCCTCCTGCTCTTCCGCTATTGCATCTCCGATTGACTGTTCCAGCATGTTTGCGAAGCCGACCTCAATGACAGAGAGCCATTTCGTCAGATCATCTACTGTCCGAGCGAGATGTGAATTTGTGGCCTCATGCGACTCCGTAAGAGATGCAAAGTCGAGCGCCTGAATAGGTGGGCCAAGAGTAGACTCCGGGGGCACTGCCGTCAACGAAAGCGATGGCGCATGAGAAATTTTCGAGAAACCAGGCCTGCCCCGCCAGTCCATGCGTGGCGGCGAACTGCTTCTCGTACTAGGAAGTGACATGGTTGATGCGTTCGCGTCTGCACGGATACCTAACGGGTGCGAACCCAGTGGGGTAGGCGAGAGGATACTGGGGTGAGAGCTGGGAATGATGGCCAATGGGGATGGAGGGGTCATGTCGGACATTCCCAATTGATGCTCGGATGTGAGGAATGGGACCTAGTGGAATCAATGAATGGGCGGGGTAGAGGGGTCGAGGTATGTCTCACCCTTACAGCGTCCCTCACCCCCGGCAGGCTTTTCGTCGAATGAGCGCCGTCGCTTCCTTTACTAGAGGCACTGCCACTCCTGTCTCGTGCAGCAAAGGGCCTGACAGGAGGCATGAGGGGTGATGTTGGTGTACTTTCCATAACGGCGACTGAAGCCTGGCGTATGAGACTGGGTTTCCTTGCAAGGGACACTCCAGGAGGGCTGTCTACTGGAGAAGAGTCGGCATCAGGCACGTTAGTAGATCTTGCTCTGGCAACCGGAGAAGGACTTGTTGGGGGAAGGCGAGGAGCAAGTATTGGAGGAGCAGTGTCCTGTGAGTGACGAGGTCGATGACTAGGGAAGGAGAATGCATTGTATTTGGCTAACTGGGCATCATCCACTCCTTCGGGAGTCCCAGCTATTTTCGTGCTAGTTACCTCGCGTGCGGGCGAGGAAGAGAGTGGCACGACTGGAGGTGTAAACGTTGACAAAGCTGTTGATGGGGGTGGTAGAGATGGTTTGAGGGTGCCGTTTAGCGCAGTATCATCATCAAAGAGGCCACGCAAGGAGGTCGGTAGGCGGGTTGGGGCGGGGCGCACTGTCAGAGTTATGGACGATGAACGAACAGAGTGAGGGAGATCCACATTGTCGTCCTCATTGGATACATTCATGAGCGTACGGCGTCTGACGGTATCAAACACCCAGAGGTCGTTGTCTTCTTCGGCAATCTCTTGCAGGCTAGAGTGCATGAGTCGAGCTCGACCCATAGTGCGAACAAAAACATACTCTTTCTTTTCCTCTCCTTCCCAGTCAAGAGGCTCTGCAAGACTGGCTCTGGATCCTCCGTTCTGAATCCACGCATCGTATCTGAGAATTAGCTCCCTCAACACGGATATGTTTACTTTTGCGGCGGATTTGATCCACTTTGTCTTTGTCAGCTCGTCTGCAGAAAGGCGCTGGAGGAGACATTGGTGATGTGATCAGATCGCGGTCTCCAGGGACGTACTTCGGTAGGAAATTCGCGAAGACAATGGGAAACAAAGTCTCTCATGTCCTTGCTGCCGTCGCCTTCGCTCAACCTTGGTGGTTTGACTTTGGAGATGAGCTGCATGACCTTGATCGCGTCCCTGAGGTCTGAGTGAGGAGGGACACCCTTGGCCATTTCATATACCATGATACCCAAGCTCCAAATATCCGCCTTGCTGTCGTAAACGGGCGTTGGCTGGGCCACCTCTGGTGCCATCCAGTTCGGGGTGCCCATGAGGGTATTGCGCTTGGACGTCGTTGTCGCAGACAAAGCGGAGACACCGAAATCGCAGATCATGACCTTGCCGGTTGCGGTGATGAGAATGTTGGCAGCCTTGATGTCGCGGTGGATGATTGCGGATCTGTGGAGGTATGCGAGACCGACGAGAACTTCGCGAGTGATAACGACGATGAAGCGCTCCTCGAGGACGCCGTCTTTGGAGGTCTGCATGAGGGTGCGAACGCTTCCCCCCTGTGCGAACTCCATTGCGATCCAGACGCGGGGCCCGTCCAAGAAGCAGCCATAGTACTTTGTGACGTTGGGGGCATCACGGAGCTGGGTGAGGAGGGCCACTTCGCGCTGGATTGCCTCGACGTCGTCGTCCGCCGTGTCGAGGTTGATGATCTTGAGTGCGACAATGTTGCCCGTGGGCAGATGAACGCCCTTGTGGACGGAGCCATAGGCACCCTTGCCGACGGTCTCGAGGCGCCGGAAGAGCTGGTGCACCGAGGGCTGCGCCATGCTCACTGGACGGGCTGGGCTGGTAGAGGGAGGCGAGACGGAGGGGACATGGCTGGCGTGGGAAGCGGGCAGCTTATAACTTTTACTACCATGCTCGCGACGGGCCTGTTCTCCACCGTGGCCCGAGCCGCCCGGACGATCCACCCCGCCCTGTACGCTGGCGCGAGAGTGACGGGCACCCTGAGATGGCCGCTGCCGCTTCGCCTCCCCGACATGGCCAGCGTGCGCTTTGCCTCGCGCGGAACGGAGTACCAGCCCTCGCAGCGGGTGAGGAAGAGGAAGTTTGGCTTTCTCGCGAGGAAAAAGACCCCAGGCGGACGCAAGGTCCTTGAACGTCGCCGCACCAAGGGTCGCATGTTCCTCAGCCATTGATGCGCCGATGGTACGTGTCCAAAGGGATGCTGGGTGCTCATGCTGAGAGGATGCACAGGTTCTCTGCCGGATGCAGCGGTCACCGCAGTGTGGGGTGGGTGGTCAGGCTGTCGGCGGGCAGGTCGTAGCTGAGCGCAGGACGGACGGTGCTCGTACTCGTATTCTAGAAATGGTAGCGTGCATGACTCGCACTGCGTCTGTGATGGACTTTGGCGTGGACCCGGTCCAGTCGGTGCCCCGCGAATTCCTCGCGGTCATCCTCGCAGGCTTTGGCAACGAGTGCGCACCAGCCCGCCGTCGTGTCCCCGCCGCTCACTCGCGCTAGGCTCCTTCCCTTGACGGGCGACGTTGGCGATGAGCCCTTCCCCAAGGCGCTGCTTCCCATCTCCAACAGGCCCATGGTCGACTACGTTCTCGCCTGGGTCGAGCAGTCGGGCATAAAAGGTGCGGTCCGCTCCGATGCGATCCATGTAGTACATCACATACGCGCCCTCCAGACGTCCTCCTCATCTGTCCTTCCGCGCATCGGCCCTCCATATCACACTACATCCATTCCGAATCCCCCGTGTCCGCGCCCTCTTTGCGCGTCGACATCCAGTCGTTTGACCAGACGCAGGAACTCGGTGTCGGGACCTGCTCCGTCCTCAGGCACTTCTCCACCCGCATCCAAGAAGACTTTGTGTTGCTCCCTTGCGACTTCATTCCGCCCCCTGCGCTTCCCCTTTCGTCTCTTTTGAACAAGTTCCGCTCCGAAGCCGCTTCGGATGGCGCGATCGCCACCGGCTGTTGGTTCGAGGCTCCCAAGTCTGAGAAGTCAGCAGCCCCCGACGAATGGGGCTTTCATTCGCAGTCCTATCCGACGGTCTGGGACGACTCTACCGGAACGTTGTTGTACATCGACACCCTCGACAACACAGACAAGAACGCGGAAGAACTCGAATTGAGGATGAACCTCCTCTCGCGGTACCCTCGCGCAAAGCTCTCATCCAAGCTTCAGGACTCTCATGTCTATGTCTGCAAGCGTGGAATACTGGACGCTTTGCAACGCAAGAACGAACTGGATTCCTTGCGGGAAGACTTCTTCCCCTGGTTATGCAAAGTGCATTATCAAGCGACGAAGCGCTTGAAATACGGGCGTGGTACGGAAATGTTCCCAACCCACGTCGGTCGCACTGGACAAATTTTTCTTCTCAGTGCTCAACTCATCTTCCGACGCTGCGGCGCGCACCGTGCCCATGAGACACTCCACTCTCCACACAGCCAGGACCGTACAGACCAAATCATCAACTTACACGGCATCTTCCCCCGTTCAGCAGGGTCGGGATCTGGCATATTCTGCACCGCCCAGCCCCACAGGTTCTGATAACGTTTATGCGGAAACAAGCAGCCTCAGAGTCGGTGTCGTCGTCCATCGAGCAGCGAACGGTTATTGCATTCGAGCCAATAATCTACCTGCCTATCTGGAAGTAAACCGACACGTGAGTTCTCCACCCATGTGCGCACTCGTCTCGTTCACATCACAAGTAAAGTTCATAAACGACACGTCGTACACCTTGCCCGTCGACCCGCAGAAGCGAGCGCTCATTGACGCAAAGGCGTCGATCTCATCCGATTCGGCAGTCGGTGACTTCACCAAAGTCGACGAGAAGACGACGATCAAGAAATCCGTCGTCGGGAAGCACTGCATAATCGGCAAAATGGCAAAGATCGTCGGTTGTGTGCTCCTTGATCATTGCATCGTCGCAGATGGGTGGGCGCGACACTCGATACCTTCGTTCAGACACTAAGATTGACACAGGGCGAAGCTCGAGGGTTCAATTCTCGGCAGGAACACAAGGGTTGGATGCAAAGCAGAATTGGTGCGATGCGTCACGCAAGGTGGATACGAAGTGAAGGAGAATGGTGAGGTCCCGTGTATCCGACGTGTTGTTTCACTCACGTCCACCCCATCCAGAAAGCTTTCGGAACGAAAAGCTTGATGTCTCGGATTGGGGAGCGGAGGGTCCGAGTGAGAGCGAAGAAGACGAAGACGAAGCGAGTAGTGAAGAGGCAGCTAAATAAACGTACTAGTATTCGACTGACAGCAGAAACGGGGGCACTAGTAGTTTCAACTATCGTGCTCGTTGTGACGAATGCCCCGCCATCTGATTCCCAAGACCTTGCGCAAACCGAGAGCCACGACCACGCGTGCTTCCTGTTATACGCGGCATTCAGTCCGTTTGCCCATATGACAAGGTTAGATCTTACCACGTAACCCACCTCTTGCTCTTTCCCCCCTACCGCGCCGCTCCTGGGTCTGCTCACCGCGTTTCTCGCCTTTGGTATCTCCTCGATCTCCCCATCCGGTGGTGCTCCCAAGCTTGACGTCCAACGCCTTTTCATTCTGTTCGACCATGTTGCTAATCTTCTCCGCGATGACCTGAGCGAGTTGTTGCGAACGTGAGAGCTCGATTCGATGGAACACGACAACACCCGTGAACTGGTCCAAGGATGCAGGCAATTCCTCATTCCAGATCATTTTTGATATTATGGACGTCACTGTCCTGAGTGGCAATGAAAAGGTTCGCGAGAGGAGAGAAAGAGAAAGGGTAGTATACAATGGAGCGTATGTGAACAAGTATGTCCGAAGACCCTGCTCTTGAATACGCCTAAGGACGTCCGTTTAATACTCGCATCGCCGGATGAATCGATGAAAACACACTTGGCAAGCATTTCTTTCACAGAGGCACACTCCGGCATGAGGCTCCAGATTTTGATGCTCTGAATGAGATCGCGGCATTTCTCCCATTCACCGTCTTGCAGTGCCTTGCTCGCCTGCATTATATGGTCGCGGGTGCTCTCAGGCGGACCGGTGAATACTTGACGGTCCGCGAAATCCAGCAGACGGCGGAAGGGCTTCGAAATTACCTTCCTCTTCTGCTCTTCCGAATCTATAGAGGCGAGCAATGGGATTTCCACCAACATGCTTGACACAAGAAATGCGGCTTCTAGAAGTTCTGTATTGATGTGCACGTGGAATGGAAGCTGCCTAGCTCGCTCAGCCCGCTCCTGTTCGAGAGTGAGCTGTGCCTGGAACCGCTGCTGGTGCACCCCCTGGGCTAGAAGTTCCTTGACACGTTGGGTTGCAAAGATATCATGAAGCATCGCCTGTGATTCCTTGATCAAACCACAGCGGAATGCGCAAAGGCCAAGCTGGACGACGGTACGGTTGTAGAGTATTTGCGTAGCCACGTCAGCGGAATGGATGGACTCTTGAAGATGCGACATTAGTAGCATGTCACGAGCTGTGTAGAAATCATTATGGAGAGCGTGATGGTAGATATGGCTTAGTATAGCCCTGGTGCGCAGCAAAGAGTTGTCGGCCTTGTAAAGGTGGACACACAGCGCGTGAATTAGAGTCGACGTGGAGGTGGAGGAAGCTAATGTAACATTCGGAGAAATTTCCGATGTCCCAAGAGACGACTCGAGGGCGCTGACAACTGCGTCCGGCTAGAGGAGACTAAGCAAAACGAGCCATCGTGCAGGCCCATGCACCGTACCTTTGAATAAATATGCTCAAGACGTCGCATAATCACTCGCGCGAGTGGCTCTGGTTGAAGAGAACTCTCATAAAGCGCTTGTGCACGACATATCGTCCGGTAAAGCACTTTCTCGTCCTTGAGTCGATCTACGTACTCCGTGCCATGAGGATCGATATTTTGCAGGCTCTTGGTGAACTCGTCGTCGAGACGATCTACAAAGCTAATGATGCTACCTCTGATACGAACCACGCCGTCCGACTCGGTATCAGGGGAGCGCTCAAGGAGTTCGTCGTAGTCTTCCGTGTTCTCTTGTATTGAATATGCAGAATCCTTGGCAACAATCGAGATGAGCTTATCAACTTCGCGCTCGGCTGCTAGCCATAGATCTATTGGCATGTAAGATGCTACTGACGAGTTGTAATCGAACCGCGAGGAGACCAGGGCGAGAAGAACTCGGATGCGCTGGTATGGTGTAACGGCGACCTCGAGGAGTTTTTCTAGAATACGCATCTGTTCTCCTCGGTCCGTGTTCTAAAACGGTCGTTCGCTACAATGAAAATAGTAGTCGGATTCTGCGTACCTTCTTTCCCCTTGCTTCATGCACAACCTTGAGTGTCTTGAAGATAGAATCCGCGGTGAACTGCATGGCTTTACCGCCTTTCCCGACTGTTGTAAAGTGGTCTTCCGCAGGCGACTTTTCTCCTTCGCTACCACTATCAATGCCTCTTTTGGGCTTCTTCGCTTTTACAGATGCAGCCTCGGTGGGTTGAACATGCAGAGTGTATTCGCGTTCAAACGCCTCCGGATCCTGCCAAACGTTAAAGGGGAACAAAGGAGCTGGACGCATTTCTTACAGCCTGATATTGAGATACCTCTTTTTCGTACTCCTTTATCGACCTCCTGACCTTTTGCTTCATCGAGTTCAGCGCACGCGCGTTCACAGCGTTCATCTTTTTCTTCGCCTCCTTTTCCTTGGCCAGGGCAACATTCAGGGAGTCTTCAAGGTTTATGAGTGCTTTGAGGAAAAAAGGAGGAATGGGTTCTGCAACATTGCTCTGGCGTTGCACAAGACGCAATAATTTGTCGAATTCTTGATATCCGAGTCAGTGCTAGGGGCTAACAGACCGGGAGATGGACCGGACCTGCAGATGTGATCGTCCAGTCGTTGATCTTGATCGCGTTCTCCATCGCTTTGCCGGTCGCCTCGATCTCCTCGAGACGTTTGTCCTTCGAACTTTTAACAACACGCTTCACGTCCCCGTCTTCTTCACTGTCCTCATCCTCGGAGTCGCTCCGCAGAAACCTTCCCCGTTTCTTCTCAGCGTCGGCGTCGGCGTCGATATCTTCTTCTGACTCGGACTCGTCGGAGCTACTGGAGTCACTACCAGCAGTACGGAGGAATCGAGACATGCCAGTTGGCTTCACAGTTGACTTTTGAGGAGCCTCCTCGTCGCCGCTAGTAAGGAGTTCCTCATCGGATTCTTCTGTGTCAGAGTCAGAGTCGCCGGCTTGTCTGAAGAAACGGGACATGGTCGCAGTGGCAAGATCGTTATCATTCCCGCTCGAAATTTTGCGCGTCCAACGTGAGAACCTCACCTGGAGGAATATTACGTAATCTATACACTACACGAAGATGGCGAGGCATTAATGGTAGCCCATGTCCAGCGACCCTCGAAATCGTAAAGTATTGTACCTACTTCCGCTGAATATGACGAACATAGTGTTTGTGGTATTATGAGCGAGTCGTGGCTAGAAGACATCTAGAGAGTGAGGGCAGTCGGAGGCTACATGGCCGTAACCTTCACAATCTGCACAATACAGCTCTGGTCTCGCGTTGGGTTCGACCCGTGCGAGGGACGTAGGCACGTCTCCTTTTAAGAGATCGCACGTGAAGATGTCATGGCCTGGCCGCTCGCAGATTTCGCACACGTCTTCACGCGAGGAAGATTCAAATCGGGAGTCATCGTCGCTGCTCACCGCGGTCGACGCACTAGATGCCCGACGCTGTCTGGGGACGGCTGGGCCCATGCTTTTCTTCAACGATTTCTTGGAATGAGACAGCCCGCCCTTCAGACGTTCAATCTCCCGTTCGAGTTCATCCTGCAAACCAGAGTAAGTATCTGCTAATACTTCTTTTTCGCTGACCCACTCGACCCACTTCGCGGTAGATCTGTGATGCACCAAGTCAGTCACAGTCCATCTGCAGGACTGCCCCTAGAATTACCTTCGATTCAACGAGCGTCTCGAGCTCACTAATTTCCTTGTTGAGCTAATCACATTCAATGTCTGGCCGAACTTGGCAGGAACACCATACTCACATCATGGACTGTCCGAGCTGACGTCATCTCTGCATCCGCAAGTCGTTTCCTCAGTTGCTCAAGGTCGCCCTACGAGAATTAGACCACGGGTAGTTCCAATCAAAGACACAACTTGCCTCATATTTCTTCTGGAGGTCCAAGGAGAGAGCCGAAGGGTCACGAGCATCAAGAGTGGCTTCTTGTTTCAATAGGTCTTGCTCGACATTGTCTTCAAGGATCTTGAGTTCCTGAGGAAGGAGTTTAAACGGACGACTCTGTGACCTGTGAGATCTCAAGAACGCACTTGTCTCAGTTGATCAGTTTCAGACATCAGAAGCTTGTTTTCAGCCTCCAAAAGCTTGTTGCGCTGGGTGGCAGTCAACGTCTCCTCCTGCAATGCCTGGACAATATGCCTGCAGGTTCCTAATTCAGTATATGAAACGGCCTGCTTTCAGATGTCACACTTAAGACCCATGATCTCTTCTGATTCGTGTTTGGATGCCGACTTGGAGTGTTCAGGTAGACTATTCACTGGCAACTCGCGGTTCATCTTCTTGCGGAGGCAGTCGAGTTCCGCCGATTGCTCGTCCAAAGCCATGCGTAGTGACTGAACCTCGGCTTGTTCACGCTCCAACATTAAATGCCACCGCGTGTCCTGTCCGAGAAGATGAGCTCTAGTCACCGTGAATCGGCGTCACTCACCTCTGTGTTACTAGGTTGCGAGGTTATTCGCGAGTGTTCGAGTTCATCCTTCAAATTCCGAATCTCATCCATCAGTCGAGTGCGTTCCATGGCTGCCTGACGAGACGCCTCAGCAAACTTCGAGGATACGTCGGCGTCCATTTCAGCTGCCTTTTTAAAGGAATCAGAGATAAGACGGGGACAAGGACTGCATCTTACTGCGGCGTCCGTGCGTAGAATCTCAATCTCAGCTCTTGCATTTTCGAGTGCAAGTGTACTTTCTCTCAGCGCCTCTTCCACTTCCTCAATGCGACTCTTAGTTAATGCCTCGGCCTTTGCAGCTTGTTCTACGGCTTTGCGTCCTTCGGTCAGCTCATTTCGCATAGAGTCTTCCTTCTCCTTGAAGCGCTTAATTCTCTCCCTCATAGTAGCCTCCTCCCTTTCCGCTGCAGCTCGGGCATCCTCGAGACTATCCTCCATCATAGAAATTCTCCTTTGGAGGTGTTGAACTTGCTCTCGAAGTGTCTCGTTGTCAATCTCGAGAGCGGAGGCGGTGTGGTGCGCCACAAAACCAGGTGAAAGTGGGGTCGTTGCCTTTCTTAACTGATCTTCGAGGGAAATGATCTTGTCTTCTATTTCATACCGCCTCGAGTCCGCTGTATTGAGCCGTTCTTCATAGAGTGCGATCGTTTCCTGACGGGCTTAAAGGTCAGAACGGAACAATAAGAACTTAAAGGTGGTCACTTGTCCGGCTTGACGAAGCTCGTCAATCTGTGATCCTAACTCCTTTCGCTCCGCTTCGAGTTCAGCTGAGACTTTTTCGAATCGTGTCTCCAACAAGCTGATTTCCGCATTCTTGGCCTTCAAAAGTGTGTTGCTTTCGTGCTCCGCGCCTTCTTTAGCTTCAATAGCTTCCTTAAGACTTCTGACCAATGCCTCGCTAGTGTCCAGTTTGGCTTGCATGTCACTCAAGCGCGCCTCGCTTTCCATTTTGGAACGTTCCAGTTCTGCGGCAATTTGCGCATTCGAGCGTTCAAGAGAGTCTGTCTTGGAGTCCCTTTCTCTTAACTTTCGCTCCGTAGTACGCAATTCTTTCGCTGTTTCTGCCACCGTAGCAAGAGCAGAGTCACGATCCTTCTCCAAGGCCCGGCGTTGTTCAAGTTCCAAACGAAGAGAGGAAACCATTTCTTGCAAAGAAGTTGTCTCCTGTTGAAATGCCTCTACACGGGTATTGAGAGTGGCTATTGTAGACTCATAAACCTCAATTGTATTAGTACTAGCAGTAGACTGGGAAGGAGATGGTTCAGGGCGGACGTCATCGGGAACAGTTGAGCCGCCTATTAGCCGGTTTATTTTGTCTTGCAAGGCCCGACTGGCTGCAGTAAGATCCAGAGAAGAGGGAGGACGATTCTCCTGGAGATGGTCATCGTGGGGGAGGTCGTCGTTGGGGGCGTGAGAAGACCCAAAGGACGCTGATCGTGCCGGAGACGCAGGTGGTGGCATGGCAATCGCGCTAGGTACCCTTGGTCTTGGCGTGTTGAGCGAGGCTCTAACCTTGGGCCCTGGCATGAGTGAACTGCTCAGGGTGTTGGGAGTTCTTGTCCCGCCCGCTTTTGGAGTAGTAAAAGAAGAGTCGGACGACCGCGCACCACCATCTACGCTAGAAGAGTGTCGGGACGGAGAAGATGGTGTTCTGGGGGAATACTCGGTCTGACTGGGAACTGAACGCGAGTTCAATTGCTTGGCTGTCAAGCCTATGTATTTGGAAGCTCGAGAACCTGAAGTGATCCGAGTATCCAAGGCAGTCAGGACTTGGGGAGGTGATTTCCCGAGACGTGGGACAGGCTTGGACCTGCGCACAGCTGGTGTCATGCCTGGTGTGATGCGACCAGATACCCCCAGCGGGTTCGTCCTGCTGTCATGCGGAGTGACACGTCCATATGAAGTAGAAGGCGTCATACGTCCGGCGCTGATGGAAAAGGGAGTCGAAGGAGTCACTCGTCCAGAAAGTGAAGGCGTTGCATGACCAGCACGAGAGGAAGCGGCGGATGACGGTCGACAATTTGGGCCCACAGTAGGGGAAGAGAGTTTCGTGGCAGCTACGAACACGCCGCAACCTGGCGGAGACGCGAAATACCGTTTCCTGAAAATCAGCATCAGCGATCAAAAGGACGTAGAACGACAGCGAGCTGGCAGGCGAGGCGGGCTTTTTTTTCTGTCATCCGGGATGCGTATGACCCACCCGTGGACGGATCCATCGTTTTTTCCTTTGCCAGCGAATCCTCCACTGAGCTCCACACCAGCCCAAAGGCCAGGCTTGCCGTCTATCTCGCCAATATACCGCAGAACACCTTCGTAGCCGAGAGACTCGATCCTAACGTTGTCGCCAACTTCAAATGCCCGGCCAGCGCGACTGACGCTCCGGGGGAAAGCATCAGATTGACGACTGGGAGGACGTACGGTTGGGGTTTTAGCACGCGCCGGAGGGGCAGATGCGACGGAAGAGGGGCGGCCGGCCACAGAACGCCTCCCAGAATGAAGAACAGAGAAAGCGGACTTGGGAGACGACGAGGCGGAGTGGTGGGGAAGGCTGGCGCGATGTTGTGCCGGATTGTTGGCCTTGATGGCCTCCGCGAAGGCACGGGAGGCGTACTCGTCGGTGTCGAAGGCAGGCTGGGCGATGTTGACACTGGACGCAGAACGGAACCTGCCAGGAGTGGGGATGCCACTCGGCGCCTTCCCAGGCGGAGGGATGGCCGGCACCCTCAATTTCCCCGGAGTAGCGGCCATGGCGATGATATCCAGCTTTGGGCATTATTTATTTACATTCTGGGGGACACGCCCATCACGTGACACGAAGACACGGCTAGCATTGACAGAAAATAAAAGAAGAAAAAAAAAAAAAAAAGACAAGAGTAGCTAGCCACGCTTCTTCGACACACCGACGGTCTTCCCCCGGCGGCCTGACACAGCACATAAGCTGCCCTGTTTCGCAGGGCAAACGTGCACTCACCGGTAGTCTTGGTGTGCTGCCCACGCACACGCAATCCCCAGAAATGCCTCAGCCCACGGTGTGCCCGAATCTTTTTCAGTCGCTCCAGGTCGTCCCGCAGCTTCGAGTCAACCGCGTTCGACAAAATCTGGTAGTTTTTGCCATCGACAATGTCCTTCTGTCGGTTCAAGAACCAGGTGGGGATCTTGAACTGCGTGGGGTTCTGGATGATGGTCACGAGGCGCTCCAACTCGTCCGAGTTGAGCTCTCCAGCACTGCGAAACTCAGAGTGACCACAGCCGAGGCCGACAACAGACTCACCGCTTGCTGAGGTCCACATCGGCCTTCTTGCACACAAGGTTTGCATAACGACGACCAACACCCTTGATCTCTGTCAGCGCATACATAACCTTGCGCTTGCCATCGACGTTGGTGTTCAACAGACGAAGGATGTGCTTAGCAGAGAATGAGCACATCACCGACGAGGAGGGAACACTTTGGAACCTGAAATTGTTGGTGTGGCTCCGGGACAACGAGAGACATGGTGGAGGCACCTGGTAGCGAGTCGTCAGTTCATCCAAGCCCAGCAGGCGGCATCCAGTAAAGAGTTCGATTCCCCTCAAGTCTTAGCATCCATCACAGCTAGCAGGCCACAAAGGGAGTCGTTCTGCCCTGAAAACACGCTCACCTCGATCAAATCAGTCTTGTGGATGTCGGCAACGTCCTCGATGGCCTCTGCACCACGCGCGAGATCGGAGTTTCAGTAGCGCGGCCAATGCCGAAAACTCGGTCACGTGCTAGGGTGGCACGGCGACACGGCCGAGACGCGCCAGTGCCAGTTGGGATTTCGAGCTTCATGATAGTCAGCATCTTTCCGCACTCAGCTCGTTTACCAACCCGATGCCAATAACGACTGTAGGGGCGACTTGTCTCCTGCTTGAAAACCTCTTTGACGTTTCTGTAGTGCAACTCTCCGGAAACCCTCAAAGCAGAGATCGACTCACTTCGCAAGAAGGTCACTCTCGACGAAACTGAAGAAACATGGGACACGATCGCACAGGCAGTTCTTCATCTGACCCGTCTATGCAACATTGGTGGCTGCCAGTTTCCTTCTGAAATGGTCACTAGCGTTCGTTCGATTTCCAGGCCGTTGAACAATGCGTTGAACTCGGAGCGAAGTAGACTGTCAGGCGCTGCAGTCGAGCTTGTCACGGCGTTAGCTACGGGGCTCGGCTCGTCGTTTGAACCCTTGGTTTCTCAATTCGTTCCCACCTTGCTGGTCTTGTGCGGTCGGACAAATAAGGTCTTCACCTCGCGTGCCAGGGCGTGCATCCTTGTCATCATTCAGCACACCCATCTTCCATCTCTCCTACCCTACCTTGCTGAGCTTGCCAATCACAAGTCTGTCTTTCCTCGTCTAACAGCTGCGGAAGGCATCCTTGCTTGCCTCAACTGTTTCAATCCTCCTGACCTGGAGAAAGAGACCCGGGTCCGTGTCGTGGAGGATTTTATCAAGCTGACAGCGCGCGATGCCAGCGCGGACGTCCGGAAGGCGACAAAACAAGTTTTCAAAGCTTACAAAACATTGATGCCTGGAAGGGTAGAGAGGTGGGTCAACGAAATTTCATTCGTACTTTGCAGCTGACAGTCCCTCAAGCTTTGTTGCTCCGCTTACCCCTGTCGTAAAGAAATACCTCGATGTCCAGGCTGGTAATCGCGGCGTCTCGTCCAATGTACCACAAAAGCAAAGCAGCAGACCTTCTAGCCGTGCGAACAATGTAACAGAAGTAGGCCAACGACCTGCAAGCGCAACACTGTCCAAGCCTCCCGCCCGTCCAACCACAAACGATCCAGCGCACTCCACGAGGCAACGTCCTGCTGTCCATGGCCTTCCGGTCACTGTTGACGTCCATCCTCGACAGAGAACCCTGTCCCAAATGCAGCGCGATCCTCCCCCTCGTAATTTACGCATCAATACGCAGCCGTCTGGCACTGCACAGCGTTGTGCTGTACCTACGTCTGCTCCAGCTCGTCCAGCTATGCAGCATCCAGTGCCTGCCCGAAATGCATCTTCTTCCAGCAAAGGTCCTCAGCGTCCCCCCTCCACACAGATGAAATTCAATCTACCTCCGGATCGCCTTAAAGTGCCCGGGAATGGTGCCAAGAGAGTACCACTTCCATCTGTACCTGGGAACGGCCAGTCTAGTGGACAAGTCACTGCGGCTGCAGAATTGGCAGATCGGGCGAGCGCCACTGTCAATGACCCTCGTTCTAAGGTTCCAAGCCGAAATACTGAAGCAATTCCATCCGCAAAGTCAACCATTGCCCGGAAAGCAGTCGAAGGCCGTCGACCGACTGCGTCCTCTGCCAAGCCAACCAATGGGTCGGCTCCAACGGCCCCAGTAGCCGCCCAGCGTCCAAATAAATCATCCATGAAAGATAAAATGACCAATCCCAGTAGAACAGCCCCTCAGTCGCGTGCCGTTGGGAAGGTGCAGAAGGATACTCGTCCTCTGGTCGAGGCCAAACGGAAGGAGACATCACCGGCGCTGATTCCTCTGCCACCTAGCCCGTCGACTCAACCCACAAAAGTACCATTACCCCCATCACCCGATTGCGAATCACCTGCCATTGATGCAAAAGCCCAGGATGAACCTGTTGTAGCGAGCCTGCCCGGGCCCACCGATCAAGCTGGAAAACAGCTGGGATCAGTGGAACCTTGTCAGCAGCAGAGAGACATGGCCCCCCCCAGTACACCTATCACGACTCTTCTTGCTTCCATCCAGCGTGGCTTTCTTTTCACGCCATCTTCCCCCCTCTCGCCGCCCCAGAATTATCTTCCGGCCCTTCCACCCCCCGGAAATATGCCGGAGAAGAGAAAAGACACGATAATGCTGAGCGAATTTACGAAAGGTCCTGTAGCTGGAATCCCTTTCTGTATATCACTCGAAGATGACCCTGTTGTGCCGGATGGTTCAGATAGGCACGCACTCAGAAATCTCAATTAGTCACATAATCCTTGTTCCCGTTGCCCTCTGCGTCATTTCATTAGCAGCGGGTTTCATTCCAAGTACTTGTAGAATCCAAGTAGGAGATCCTAATTATGTGCATGCACCGCGACGCGTCCGTCATGTGTTGGCGTGTCGCGTGAGAACTGAGGTGTTTTATTAGCATGCGCTCCTTCAGACAACACGCCGCCGTCGTCGTTGCATACCACCAATATCTTTGCGCACACCGCCTCCTTCACCGTGTTGGTATTGCGGGGTGACCAGCGCGGCGGTTGCGATTTTCTTGATTTGATACCCCTCCTCTGCTCTCTCATTGTCCATGGCCACTGCTCTCAACCGCCGTCCCCTCGGGACCCGCCAGCACCTCCAGCAATTAATCGGGAACTCACCTCAAAAATCTCGAACCCCTTCAGCATCTATTAAGCGGCCACTCTCGCCGGAGCCTGCTGGAGACGCGTCTGTCCATCAGACAAATCCCAAGCGTGTCAAGGCTACCCTTGCAGAACCAACTGGCGCAGCTCTACTAGACGAGGAACGCAAGGACAAAGAGCAGAGGCGGCAAGCACGTGAAGCAGCCAAGAACGAGTTCCGTGTCAAATACACGCGGGCGTTCCCTTCTTGGGTGTTTTATTTCGATCTAGATCAACTGGATCCCGACACTGCAGCTCTCAGGAGCTCGCTAGCGTCCAGGGTTACTCAACTCGGTGCCGTGCGTCTAGAGAACGCCTCTTTTTGACGGATTGTTGACTGTAGCTCAACTAGCGTGTCGAAGACTTTTTCTCCAACGAGATCACACATTTGGTCACCAACCAAGCAGTAAACCTTGATGACACCCACTCAAACAAGGAGAACGCTCGCAAGTTGCGCAGTGCTGTCTCGCGCGCATCTCTGTTGCTTAAGAGCCCAGTACAGCTGAAAGGACGGTAAGATCCGTTGGACTGATGCTGACGCACCGGTGTCTTACCGGTGTTTTTCACATAGCGAGGATAGCAATGCGCAGAACTTCAGTCTCGTCGAGAAAGCTCAAGCATTCGACATGAAGATTTGGAGCACTGCCAAGCTGGATAGCATATTGGAGCGATGTGATATACCTGCAACCGTAACTACCAAGCATCCACCCGGAGGTCAACCAGCTTCTGCCGCTACTACCAACCAGCGAAATCTCACTCGCTTGTTGGCGTCGGAACGTCTACACGGAACCACGGAACGCGACCCTACTCAGAAACGTCACGACTTTCGATACTTCCCAAAAGCTAGTTATTTTGTTTTGGTGGAAGACGTAAGGCAGGAACTGGCAACCATTCACACTTTCGAGTATCCCATTCACAAGGGACGCGACGGTCAAGAACGTGGGGCCTGGCCTGTCCTCTATTGCCATCCACATTCCCGAGGACCTTTTATCGAGTTCGACGAAAGGGAGCGACGTCGTTGGGAAAAGACCAAGCGTGCCGAAGAAGACAAGGAAACCGAGAGACAACGACAGGCGGCGAGGGAGCTGAAGCGGAAGAAGCAAGCGCAAGCACAACTCATTGCTCGTAAAACAGGCGACCTTCGGCGCTCCGTGTCAATGAATAATTTGCATCGTCAAGCTGCGGACGCAGGGGTGGAGGATTTGGTTGATTTGGATGCTGATTTTCCGGACCTCCAGGCTTCCGCTAATGCATCTGGGTATCTGGCATCAACCAGTGCTTATATTGCTGCTTCGGGCAACAGCGTTGGGATCACTTCGACAACGGGTACCACGTCCGTTGGTGGCGGAAATCTTCGAGCTCTTGAATTGCCCGCCAACTTGCGTGGACGGATCCGACAACAGATTGTTACCTCCCGCAGAGTGTCTGCCTTGGCAACCGGAAAGGACAATTCAAACCAACAGCTTGGTGCCATGGGACCACCAGAAGACATCCCTGACAGACGCAACGCGGTACTCAGAAAAAGTCGTAGTACGAACACACTAAGACTACCTAAGCGTGACGAGGGTAGTAAACCTGGCTATTGCGAGTGCTGTAGGGTGAAATTTGACGATTTTGAATACGTAAGTCGTGCATCTGCAAGATTACCCAAGCTCAACGTCCAGCAGCACATCCGAGACCGGAGGCATCGCAAATTTGCCAAGGATGATTCGAATTACCTTCAGTTGGACTTTGTACTCAACCGCGTTCAACGCTGCACTCGACCGCAGTATGAGGAACAAGAGCATCGGCACTCGGAGTGCCCTGAAGACTATCCAATGTGTTCTTCCCCATCATTCTCCAAAGAAGATGAAGATGGCCTGTGGGATGGTGACATGGACGGTGACGGAGATATCGTTCACGGTGTTTGATGCGACTTGTTGGCTCCGATGCTGTGTACGACGAATGTTGGTTTAACTTTGTTTATTTTAGCCCACTCGCTGTAGCTTAGAAAGCACCTCCAGAATGATCAGTATCCGTCGCGGGCTCGGTGACTGGCCACGTTGAAGTCCGTGAAGCGACAGTGTCAGAAGAATAGCTTGATCTTACAAATGCCTCTAGTGTAGGCAAACCTGTGAGGTTTCGCCAGCCGGTTGTCAGTTGCTAGCGTACGGATACTACGATGCATCAACATGGTCATCGTGATGACCAAGCGACGTGAGAGATGACCCCGATAAAAGGAATACGAAACCGGAACAAAAGCTACACGTAACCGCTCTACGGCCCGCGTCTCGTCATCACCCACGGGCAGTATTGTACCTGAGTACTGGGTGTGCTCCCCGTCGAATTCTTTTGGAATGACACGAATCCGGATCGGAGGAATCATGACAAGTGATAAAGGAGACCCGATGCCGAAATGACTTCAAGTCTCTGAGAAAAGTTCCTCTTTGGCAACAGTGAAATATAGTCGACGCGGAATGGGGGTCCCGCCATCCGTGGATCTTGGGGGGCGCAAGGACATGTGTCAGATCTAGTCCTTCATAGATTCGGCCTGCGGTGCGCAGTCGTGCGGCCGCACAAACCACACATACCAAATCCGGTATTTGCCTGTTGGTCGCCTAAATAGCCTAAACGACGAGGATCTGAGGCAGGCGGTTTGCCTGCTGCAGTGAACCCCTGCAAGAGCAGATTTGAGAAATCCAAACCAGTCAATCGTATCGGCTCTGAATGCAGGCAGAGAATGGAGAGAACTAGCACAACGGTCTTTTGAAAAGGGTCAGACACGCTGTCGTACCGGGGCGACGCAAGAAATTTCACTGCTGGGAGGTGTGCGATAAAGATGCATAGACATCTTTCAAGTTTTCGCAGCGCAGCGCACCCAGCGGGGTTGTACAGCGTCGAGGACGTCAGCGTCGGTGCAATGATCAACTACATTGCTAGAAAAGTACCGTGACCCGTAACGTCACGCCTGGTGGTAAGTAAGTTCGTTTAGGCTTGCAGTAGTACAGGATTGCTCTGCCATCCGACGTCTCTGCGGTGCGCTCCTCCACTGTCCGTCTTCCAGCCTAGCCTGTACAGGGGAAATTCCTTGCGTCATATATTTCAACTCGCCGTCACCGTGCCCACCTCCAGTAAGTACGTGTCCCTCTTACCCGCTCGTACTTCTGGACCTATCATTCATTGTTGCTACCTCAAGGATTTCGTAAATATTGGCCGTGATCAAATTTTAGCGCGCTCTGGCATTCTCTGTCAGCCACTGGCTCTCCCCACGGTCCCCAGTAATGTCTGATTCGCCAGACGAATTGGACTCAGTGGAGGAACTAAACGACGACACTCAACTTACGATACGCATCCCGAATCCCAAGGTGTTCATGGCTCGTCAGTCACAATGGAAAGGCCGACGTGGGAAACCACGCTGCGATCATTGTCGCGTGAACAATTTAAAGGTGAGATCGCTCGTAGACTACTTTGCAATTTACATCGTGACCTTGGTCTAGTGTGACAGAGTGCTTCCCACTTGTAACCACTGTTCCTGGGCCAACGGAAGGGAGTGCAGGTACACTCCTTTGCCCACGCCAGCACATCGAGGCATTCCGCGGTGCGATAGGTGTCGCCTCAGGAATCTAAAGGTGAGTTGGGTAGACCATCCTGGACGAAATGACACTCTTACTGTACGGCACCTCAGTGCGATCGTAATCTTCCAGTTTGCAATCACTGCGTCGAAGACTCCAAGACTGAATGCAATTACACTCCGAAGAAACGGCACAAAGTTCCCTCGGACCATGCGACTATTCGCGACAAGCAGACGACACCCTATGGTGCCAAAACGGCCTCCTTTTTGGTTTCTGACATTCCTTCAAGCGAAGAGCCTGCCTCTGCCTCCCATCATGGCCAGGAAGAATCTGGTGACGGCCACAGTTTCTATGGACAAAATGTGGCGTCATCGTCTCAACCCCGTCGTGCAAGAAGGTCTTTGGCTGAGGCTTCTAGAAATGACGATCCATCATCGCATAATCACATCAAGAGCCCGGAGCCTAGCGGGCGCCAGAGAGCCCCTAGTTCAGCAAATCCTAACGCACCTCCTCGACCAACGCCCATCACCAACAAATTATCCTTCATTCCTCATTCCTTCCCCTCCGATAAGGGGGCGGCCGCTACGAAACCTGTGTTAGAGTCCTGGGTGCACCCGCTGTTTGCACCACTTCCCAACGTCATTACCAAGAGAATCAGCAACGTCAATCCTGTCGAAATGCCAAAAAGGGCGCTCTACGAGGAAGCTTTCGCACGCTTCCTGGACGGATTGCCTCCCGAGCTGTTGGAGACAGCGGCTCTCACCCCCGAAATTTACGCAGCCATCTGTCATTCCTTGTCGGGAGGTGGTGCCGAGGATCTCTCAGATCGTCTGAGGATGTGGGTCTCTTTCCACCGCGTTCGGTTGGGGTCGGAAAAATATCATCTCCTATTAATTCCCCGAGATCCTTTTTTCCACCTCGCGACCTCTGAGGAAGAAAAACTGCGGAAGGATTATATCAGCCACATTGATAATCCGTCCAACGTTTCACCGACTGGCACCCCCAAGTTAGATACCATCAGTCACGATCTGGACGGATTCGAGTGGACAAAGGCCTTTGAAAGGCTGCCTGTGCGCAACCAAATATACGACATACTCGTCTATGCACATCGATCTCATAGTTCCTCTGCGTCCATGGTTTTTGAAATGCGACGGATGGGCATCGTAAGTCATTGGTGATGTTCGTTATGCTGATCGTGCTGAATTCTTTCCCAGGCTGCAATCACTTGGCCGATGATCGAGATGTTCATTCAGCTGTGCCCGTTGTGCAGTCTGCGGAACAAGTCTGGCCCCTCGCATTCTGTCAAGGCTGACCCATCGCACGGTGCTAGCGACAACGGCGTCAGGCGCTAGATGTGGGAGGGCTGCCGAAGTGGGTGTCACTGCGTACGGTCGCGACGAGAGCACACCAAGGTATCACGATCTTACAGGATTTTGACCACGTTTCATATTCATTCGTAAATAACGTCTCCCTTGCGACTGTAAACATCGGTGGTGATCTACAATACCACACGTCTAGGACAGTCCGGTGCCAGCACGCTGTCTTGTAGCGACGGGAAAAAGCTAAATATGATCAGAAACGCTGGACCAGCACGGTGACGTCGTCCATCCACTTGTCGTCCATCTCTAAAGTAAGATTGCGCGAAGCGAGGTCGAGGTCCTTTCCGCCAATGGCGTCGCGCAGCAAGTCGAATGCGAGGTTCCTGGGCAGTCCCCTCTCCCTTCGTTCCTCGACAGAGTTGCCTACGATGTGTGCCCATCTCTTCGCCACCTCGTCCTCCGGCATGTGATCATAGAGGTCCAACAGCCCGTCAGAGCACAGGATGAGGAAAGATGCCTGGGCTTCCGCTGGCGTGTTGAACACGCAGTGATACACGTCCGGCACGTCCGAGACGTATGGGGGCGTCAAAATACGACTGGCGTACTGCTCCACCTGTGGAGGCGCCATCCAGTCTGGCGTGAACTTTCCAAAGGCCCGGCGCGTGTACACGGAGGGAACCTTGAGCCACATGTCTCCCAACGCTGTGTGTGTGTGTGCGTGTGAGCGGCTCAGGGTCAGACGGTCTCCGAGGAGAAAAAGAAGAAGAAGGAGGAGGGAAGTTTCATTTCGCGGGACTCACCACGTGTAGGTGCGAGGTAGCCAATGACCCTGTTGTCCGACACGCACGCGTGCTCTCCTGAATGCTCGCGCATGATGCGCTGGCACTCCAGCGGGTTGCTGCCGTTGTGCAGCGAGTTGACCATCGATCCCGACCACGCTCCGGATGGCGTTTTTTTGGCGAGTGCTGTGTGCGGGACGGGGGACGAATGAGGAAACGAACGTGTCTAGGACGTGCGACTGCGGGCGCACCTGCCTGAGAGTCCCCCAAATTGACGATCCAGAGATTCCTTTTCGACGGATCTAATAGTGAGAAAATGACCGTGGTACCTTGAGTGCACCGCGCAGAGATGTTCTCCCACTCGCGCTCGTGGCGTTGGATGTGATCTCTGAGCCGATCAGGGTTGGCTTCGGACAGTCGCTCGCAAGGCAGAAAATCGAGGAGGTCTTTACGAATCGAGCCATCTAGGCGTCTGATTGCGTTTGCGAGAGCCTCCGAGACCAGCTCGGAGCTGGGAGCCCTGCCCGTCGTGCTGGCGACGAGCGCCTGAAGCGACGCCCTTACCATAGAGGGGAGTCGCTTGCAGACAAAGTTGACCGTGTCATGTCCGCAGTGACCTCATCGACCTCGCCGTCAGCATCATCGGTTACGCGGACGCGGGTAATGTCGAATACCATCGTACACGGCGTTGTACTTCCAAACGCCGCCAAAGAGGTCCCATTCCTCGATGGTGAACCGGTCTTGGTTGAGCGTCACGTATTCGGTGCAGGGTTGAAACGTCACGCTATCGACCGAGCTGGACGAGCGGGGATTGCACAGCCGCCGTAATTCGCTCTCGATGGCGCTCTCCGTGAGGATGTGGTACGTCCAGCGTTGCCTTCCACCACGGCCCAGATCGGTGGTGCAGAAATCCTTGACCTCCTCAAGCGCCTGAAGGTTTTCCGTTGATGTGGCTGGAGAAAGAGAGACGACGTTGTACAACATTTGAA